>APFE030921789.1:0-17757 GCA_000404065.3 Pinus taeda
CTTAATCTGGGCCCTTGGATGAAATAAGGGTAGTCTGTAGATAGGAAAGCATGAAAAAGAAAAATTGAAATGATGGGTTTGCAAGTCTAAGTGCACCCAAACCAAAAGAAGAAAAAATGTTAGGTAAGTAGGCTGGGTAGGTAGTTTTAAGGTTGCTGAATCTTGATTGCTGACCAGTTCCAGGTTTCCAGGTGGCATCTTTACTCAGCACACAATCACTCAGGGAGTTCTATGCAAGAAATTCAAAAACAAGCATCACTAACTTCCCTTCTCCATCTCCCCCAATCATTAACTAATTTCCCCAAAAAGAGGTCAAGATCTGCTTGATACCTCTTAAGTTCCATCATTTTCATATCAAAAGTTGGGTGAAGATATGCTTTACTCAAAGATGTTCCATACTCTCTCTAAAAGGTTCTATCCCCTCGTAACAGCCTAAGATCTCCTGAACTTAGCGCTTTCTCACCATCTCCATATTAACCACTGAAATTATTATTTAGCTCCTTATATTTTCCCATCCCCCTACTAAAATTATGTAAATCATCTCCTACGTATATATCCCTCCCCCTGGTTGAAAAATAACCATAAGTACCCCCGGGAATTGCTCAGTTTACCTGAAACTTAGCAAGAACCCTCATGCTGTCCCTTCAAACCATCTTCTAAATACAATGGACTCCTTCCAAAGTATAAAATCCCTTTTTTAGGTTTTTGGACCCCTTCCGAAGCCTCAAAAGCCTTTCAGACCCACTTACTCACTCCTTCCGACCGAAATAAACCCCTTGCCAACTTCCTTAACACTCCGCAGACCCTATTAAGCCAGCTCGCATCGCAAGATCGCAGTATTCTCACCACATAAGTTATGACCCTTCCGTCATTACCTGACGCGATATCGCGATATCGGCAATCGGGAGTCGCAAGCATCGCATGTCCAACCAAGACACCTTCCCGTTCCCCGCCGATGCGATATTGCGATCGCATCGAAGAAGTTCATCGCATCGCCTTCAAGTATCAGCACCCCACCATGTCACTCCTGTACCAGGGACCCACCACAGGCTGACGTCATCTGCCGTACTGCAGACGTCATCCTGACGTCAGCAGCCAAAAAGCCAAAAATTCGCGCAAAAAAAAAAATCGCATTTCGGAGCTCCAGAACAAGAAACAGAGGTAGTTTTTGATGCGTGATTAGTACGGGAAATAGGCCATTTTAGGGAATCTTTGGCGAATCTTTTGATTCCTTGGCCCGTTTTGCGCTGAAAAATCCAGAAATCGCACGAATTTGCCAAATTGATACGGGTTAAAGACAACAAAGGACCAATGACAGAGATTAATGTGTATCAGATCAAATCATCAGGGAACAAGCGTGTCAAAGAGTATCAGCAGGCGGCGGAAGCCATCAATGTAGCGGCAAAGAGTATCAGCGAAAATCTCAAGCAGCGGCCCAAAGTAGGAGAACATTTAATACATTCCAGCAAAGTCAAGGAAAGAGGGCGAAGCCACTCAAAAACCCTCAAATCATAAATATTGCACATTTAACTCGCACCAGAACAGAACTACAGATCCCAAAGCAGAGTTACTCCAGCAGCATCGCATCGAACCTCCAAGGGCCACATTGCACTCCTTTCGATTCAGCTGCCTCTAGCGTAGCCCAAAAGACTTACCTGCATTTAATTCCAGCAACACTTAGGTTTTAGAAGAGATTTTTCAGCAGACCTTTTTAGGTCAATTGTAATGAATGACTTTCTGATATTTTGCTTATATATACCACCCTGAATGATGTAGTGAGGGGTTGGTTGATTGGTTAGTGAGTCGAAGAGATTGCTTAATCTTCTTCTCAACATTTTCTCCAAGCAGAGACCCGCACTGTAACTGTCATACTTTCTATAATCAAAGACTGCTGAAAACATGGATTTCAAAACTGCTTGATGTGTTTAATTGCCCAAGGAGTGATTACGGAATTCCTGTGCTTCTACATGATTCAATAAGTGTTTCTCACCTCTGTTAATTTTCATGTTTTTACCACCGTTTCGCCATCTAAATTGCAGAAAAGAAGAATAGCTTAGGATTTGTTTAACTACACCCTAAGTTCAATTTCTGCACTTTTTTATGTTTTCATCAGAAATAGCTATGAGCATGTATACTTAAATGATCTTGTTTATGTTGTTTCTTTCACATATGAATGAGAGTTTAGGAATTCTTAGCTGCTCCTAGATAACCATTCATCCACTTCTCCTCTTTTTCAGTATGATGAAATGATTCTCCTTTGCCTTTCATCTCTGATTTTTGGCATTCCATCCCTTCGGTAGATTGATAATTGTATCATGTGTGGCTATCTCGCTCCTTAATCCTATTATGATCAAGAAGACGCAATTCAAGCCTTAATCCATGACTCCACGCCCAATGGTTTGAAACTTATCACACCTTACTTTTCCTCTTTGCTTGAGATTTCTACCTTCCATCCAAACACAAACAAAAAACCCCTGAGCCAAAAGCTAGCCTAAAATCATCAACAAACTTGAATCATTAAGAGAGAGCCCTCTCTGATTGCAAGTGGGCTAGAACCTGTAATCTAAAGATTTGTTTGTGGTTACCTCGGCCGTATCCCTAAACAGGAGCCTAGGGACAACCTGAGTGTTAACATAATGGCGACTCCACTGGGGAGCTAAATCGCTTTGTTCATTTCTGTAAACCCCGCTTTCTGGAGAAAGTGCTCCTTTTCTTCAGAGCTTTTCATGTTTAGTTTTGATCTTTGATGGTGGATGGAGATCAGGCACTTCAATGTTAAGGCATCCACCTGGCGACTCCACTTCATTCTAAATCAAGGCTCCACTGAGGAACAAACCAATTTTACAGCCAAATAGTCCATATCCCAAAGCATTAACAGTAAGACAGAATGACTGAGTTCGTGGAAGATATTTCATTTGATAAAGATTTAGATGAATTCAGGGAAAGTTTATTAGAATTTGAGCTTAATGAAGAATTTTTCAGATTGGTGTTGTTAAAAACAGCAGGACGCTGAATAAACTTTTTCTGGAGTTAGTTGTTGAAAGATATGAAAATGAAATTGAACGCTTGGAATCTCAAATTCAGTCATATAATTTTCGCGACCCTAAAGAATTTTTCCAAAATCTCCCTCCCACAAGTCAGAGGGAAACAGTGTTACCTCCTAACTTACAGATTGAGTATGACTTTTTTCTCAAGGCAAAGACAGAAGGATTAGTTGTGGGGCTTATTACCGAGGATGCAACTGTTCCATCTGACCAAGAAGGCCAAGAAGTCTTCCGAAGTCTTCCTTCCCCAAGCCATGGGGAAATGGTATTACGTTCTGACTTACAGATTGAGGATAATTATGTTTTCAAGGTAAAGACAGAAGGATTAGTTGCAAGGCTTATTACCGAGGATGCAGCTGTTCCATCCGACCAAGAAGGCCCAGAAGAAACTATCCCACATAATGTTTTTATTGATCCTATTGCAGACTACATGGAACTCATTCTTAACTCAAGTTCTTTAGCACGCTTTCTCGGTGAAGACAAAATACATCAGCAGCAGCCTTTCTATGCCACAATTTTGATTATGGGGGCACATGACCGAATAGTGCTTCCAAGTTCATTAACAATCAGTCAGCGAATTCATCTCTTTTTTTTCAGTTGCTTAAGTGGCTGCACTAGTTATTTGATTTCATCTGACAGCAAAGTAAGTGCTGGTTAGGGTAGGTAGGTAGGATTAATAAGGCAGCCGGAGAAGGGAATTTTGCAGAGAACAACAACAACTAAAGACTAAGGCATTCTGACCTGCTGTTATTGGCTTCTCACAAGGAGAAACCATCCCCAAGTGGAGCCACTGTTAGCCTCCTGCTGCAGCAGGTTACTCATATTTCATGATTGACATTTTTACAGGCCAAATATGTCATACTTTGCATGCTGCAATGCTCCATATTTGCTTAACAGTCTCCAAGCCAAGAAGGCTACTCAGAGTTCATTCTAACTTCCTTCCAAATTTTGAGAAGTTATTCCGGTATCGCCAATTTCCAGTTAAAGGGAGGTCCAAACAGCTTAATCTTGGTCTCCCTAGGTTTAAATTTCCTGTTTTAGAATATAGAGAATGAAAATCTGCCCAAACAACTTAATCTTGGCAGATTCTTAGATAGGTAGAGAATCAAAGGAGCCCAACAGCTTAATCTGGGCCCTTGGATGAAATAAGGGTAGTCTGTAGATAGGAAAGCATGAAAAAGAAAAATTGAAATGATGGGTTTGCAAGTCTAAGTGCACCCAAACCGAAAGAAGAAAAAATGTTAGGTAAGTAGGCTGGGTAGGTAGTTTTGAGGTTGCTGAAACTTGATTGCTGACCAGTTCCAGGTTTCCAGGTGGCATCTTTACTCAGGATACAATCACCAGGCAGTTCTATGCGAGAAGTTCAAAAACAAGCATCACTAACTTCCCTTCTCCATCTCCCCCAATCATTAACTAATTTCCCCAAAAAGAGGTCAAGATCTGCTTGATACCTATGAAGTTCCATCATTTTCATATCAAAAGTTGGGTGAAGATATGCTCTACTCAAAGATGTTCCATACTCTCTCTAAAAGGTTCTATCCCCTCGTAACAGCCTATGATCTCCTGAACTTAGCGCTTTCTCACCATCTCCATATTAACCACTGAAATTATTATTTAGCTCCCTATATTTTCCCATCCCCCAACTAAAACTATGTAAATCATCCCCTATGTAAATATCCCTCCCCCTGGTTGAAAAATAACCATAAGTACCCCCAGGAATTGCTCAGTTTACCTGAAACTTAGCAAGAACCCTCATGCTACCCCTTCAAACCATCTTCTAAATACAATAGACTCCTTCCAAAGTATAAAATCCCTTTTTTAGGTTTTTGGACCCCTTCCGAAGCCTCAAAAGCCTTTCAGACCCACTTACTCACTCCTTCCAACTGAAATAAACCCCTTGCCAACTTCCTTAACACTCCGCAGACCCTATTAAGCCAGCTCGCATCACAAGATTGTAGTATTCTCACCACATAAGTTATGACCCTTCCGTCGTTACCCGACGCGATATCGCGATATCGGCGATCGGCAGTCGCAAGCATCGCATGTCCAACCGAGACACCTTCCCATTCCCCGCCGATGCGATATTGCGATCGCATCGAAGAAGTTCATCGCGTCGCCTTCAAGTATCAGCACCCCACCATGTCACTCCTGTACCAGGGACCCACCACAGGCTGACGTCATCCGCCGTACCGCAAACATCATCCTGATGTCAGCAGCCAAAAAGCCAAAAATTCACGCAAAAAAAAAATCGCACTTCGGAGCTCCAGAACAAGAAACAGAGGCAGTTTTTGATGCGCGATTAGTACGGGAAATAGGCCGTTTCGGGGAATCTTTTGCGAATCTTTTGATTCCTTGGCCCGTTTTGCGCCGAAAAATCCAGAAATCGCCCGATTTTGCCAAATTGATCCGAGTTAAAGACAGCAAAGGACCAATCACAGAGATTAAAGTGTATCAGATCAAATCATCAGGGAACAAGCGTGTCAAAGAGTATCAGTAGGCGGCGGAAGCCATCAATGTAGCGGCAAAGAGTATCAGCGAAAATCTCAAGCAGCGACCCAAAGCAGGAGAACATTTAATACATTCCAGCAAAGTCAAGGAAAGAGGGCGAAGCCACTCAAAAACCCTCAAATCATAATTATTGCACATTTAACTCGCACCAGAATAGAACTACAGATCCAGAAGCAGAGTTACTCCAGCAGCATCGCATCGAGCCTCCATGGGCCACATTGCACTCCTTTCGATTCAGCTGCCTCTAGCGCAGCCCAAAAGACTTACCTGCATTTAATTCCAGCAACACTTAGGTTTTAGAAAAGCTTTTCAGCAGACCTGTTTAGGTCAATTGTAATGAATGACTTTCTGATATTTTGCTTATATATACCACCCTGAACGATGTAGTGAGGGGTTGGTTGGTTTGTTAGAGAGTCGAAGAGATTGCTTAATCTTCTTCTCAACATTTTCTCCAAGCAGAGACCTGCACTGTAACTGTCATACTTTCTATAATCAAAGACTGCTGAAAGCATGGATTTCGAAACTGCTTGATGTGTTTAATTGGCCAAGGAGTGATTATGGAATTCCTGTGCTTCTACATGATTCAATAAGTGTTTCTCACCTCTGTTAATTTTCATGTTTTTACCACTGTTCCGCCATCTAAATTGCAGAAAAGAAGAATAGCTTAGGATTTGTTTAACTACACCTTAAGCTCAATTTCTGCATTTTTTCATGTTTTCATCAGAAATAGTTATGAACATGTATATTTAAATGATCTTGTTTACGCTGTTTCTTTCACATATGAATGAGAGTTTAGGAATTCTTAGCTGCTCCTAGATAACCATTCATCCACTTCTCCTCTTTTTCAGTAGGATGAAATCATTCTCCTTTTCCTTTCATCTCTGATTTTCGTCATTCCATCCCTTCGGTAGATTGATAATTGTATCATGTGTGGCTATCTCGCTCCTTAATCCTCTTATGATCAAGAAGACGCAATAGCAAGCCTTAATCCATGACTCCACGCCCAATGGTTTGAAACTTATCACACTTTACTTTGCCTCTTTGCTTGAGATTTCTACCTTCCATCCAAACACAAACAAAAAACCCTTGAGCCAAAAGCTAGCCTAAAATCATCAACAAACTTGAATCATTAAGACAGAGCCCTCTCTGATTGCAGGTGGGCTAGAACCTGTAATCTAAATATTGGTTTGTGGTTACCTCAGCCGTATCCCTAAACAGGAGCCTAGGGACAACTTGAGTGATAACAAAACATATGCCAACATCCTTGTAAGGGATAGTCATTTTACCAATGTGCCAAACACTATCTGTAGAGGTTGGGTCGGATGATAAATAAGTTACCTGGTCTATTGTAATGATCTTTCCGTTATGAGGAAACTTGATAAGCTGAAAGACCGATGAAACAATAGTAGTCATAGGATAAGACCAACTGCGACCCAGGAGAAGGTTGTAATCTAGAGGGGCATCAACCACTTCCACATCTAGATTTACGGTTTTGCCTTCTACCCCTATAGTTAAATCTTACAAAATACCAGAAGGATGGAACCCTTAGCGATCAAAATCCTTTAGAATTATCTGAGACTGATTGAGTGTGGGAGACCTAAGCGATCTCCAACACTGGATCGAAATAATACACGTAGAAGCCCCTTCATCAATTGCGATGTGAAAGCAAGGTCTGTTTTTGACTAACACTGGAATCTGGAAAGTCATTTGATGAGGTAGGTAGGGTGTACTATTCTCTAAATCGAAGATTATTAGGTTCGAATCCTAAATATAAACAGCTCCTATAGTAGACAATAGTAATTTACGTTGTGCTGGGCACGATTGCAGCACTTCCAAAGCCGACATTGTTGAAGGGGAAATAGCTAAGTCTTCAACAATGTTATAATTCTGAGTAGCTCTCGCATGTGGATTGAAAGCTGATTACGAAGTATACCTTTAGCAGGCGATTTGATTACTAAGTCAGGGTTGGGTTTCTTGATCTGTAGTGGACCAGTACCAGGAGGAGTTGTAGTTGATGTGTTTGAATTAGAAGATTCTGCTTCTTTACTACCAACATGATTTTTGCTACCATAATCTTGCGATCACGTTGCAATCCTGACATGAGACATCATCATAATGGGTTCTTCTGAGACATTCGAGGAAGAACCAATCATCTTACTATCTTGAGTAGGAAAAAGATCCTTCAAGACAACAGGAATTTGATACCTTTTAACGATTTTTGAAACCTCTGCTCAATGTGGGCAGTCTTTAGTAAAAATGATCATCGTCACAAATGAAACAAGGATAGCGAGGTTTACGTTTTTCGTCAGTAGATTCATTTTTATCCGTTTTATCTTTTGAATTTTGCTTTTTTTCTTCTTTCCCTTCTTTTTACTACTATATTTTTGTTTGGTCATAGATGAGTCTACAACATGCATGTCAGCAGAAAATTCAGCGAAAGAATCTCGTTTCGGGGAATCGAGTAAATTTATTATAGGAGAGGAATTCTTTTAAGATTTCTTCTTACTTTTAGTACTAACTGAACCAATCATACCATCAGCGACATGAGAACCTGAAGGAGCTGCAGTTATTTGACCGTGTTTTGGAAGATCAAGGATTTTTTCATTTAAAGTACCTAACTGCATATAGATGAGGTCAAGGTACTAAGCCTGAGCAATGACTTGCTCTTTAATGACCACTCCTCCCTTAGCTACATCTTCAGCGATTTTGGGTAACAATGATTTAATGAACCATTCCGCTAAAGTTTGATTCGGAATGAAAACTTTCACTAAATTCCTTCTACGTCGCCATTCATGAATATGATCAGAAATATATGTGGACGTGGATTGTTTTAGTGAAGTTAACAGTTCCGTGCCATTGTCGTATCTAACAGTCAACTGAAAATGAGTTAAGAAAGAAGTGGCTAACTGATTGAAATTATAAAAAGAGCCTCGTGGTAACTCAATGTACCATTTGGCAGTAAGACCAATAAGAGTTTGTTGAAAAAGATGCAAACGAATTGAATCATCAATGATCTAATTAGATGCACACCAGAGGTGATAAGTCATAACATGATTAGATGGATCCTCTCTTGACTTACCCTCGAATTTCAGGATATCACTGGGCAACTTACTAGGCATTGGTGGCCAATACGGAAGATAGTAAATCGGATCGTTTCTAAGGCGTGACAAATCAGGGAAATCCAAAGTTGTAATAAATGGTAACTGATGGTTAAGGTCGCGAAAACCTTGAGTAATGAGACCAACTCTAGGAGGAGGATATCCAGGATAACCTGGAATTGGATTTGCATTATGAATGTTATAACCTCCTGGGAAACCAGGATTAACCACACCAAACTGAGGTTGTTGAGGCTATTGATAAGTATAGCCAGGATACGGTTGATACTGATAAACTGGGTTTTGTAAAGTAGGACCGAATTGATCCTGTCCCTGGTACAATTGATAAGTGAATTGTTGTTGACTTGTGACAATCATACTTGGACTAGCTTGTCTTGCATGCATTTGAGCTGAAGTTTGAACAGTAGGTCCTGACTGTGGCACAGAAGCTTGAGGAGTTTGCACTGATGCAAGGATAGTAGAAACTGGAGCTACAAATACTCCAGAAACAGGTGTTGTAGGTTGAATAGAAGTTGCAGTAGTTGCAACAGTTTGAGGGGGAGTATGAGGTGAGCTAGGTCTAGGCTGTTGAACTAAACCAGGTGCAGGGGTTTGAATAGTAGGTTGGATAGGTTGCTAGGTTGGACCAGAAACCAAAGGTTGTCAAGGTTGATTATATAACTGCACATTAGGTTGCATAGTCTGTTGATTTTGAGATGGGTCCCACACCATATTCATTTCGGAGTATGGACCCATAAAAGGTTGTGCATATGGAGGACCATAACCTAGTTGAATGTAGGGTTGATAATTAAGCAATACATTTCCAGCTCCTTGTAAAAATGATTGACTGGAAGGTGGTTGGAAACCTTGAGTTGGGTACTAACCTTGAGGTTGATAACCCTGAGGCACGTACTAAAACTGGGGTTGAGCTTGAGGTATGTACTGAAACTGGGGTTAACCTTGAGGTATGTACTGAGTCTGGGGTTGACCTTGGGATATGTACTGTCCTAAAGGTATGTACTATCCTTGAGGTTGCCCACCAAGTGGTAACTGACTACCTTGAGGTTGTCCCCCAGGCAGTAACTGACTACCTTGAGGTTGCCCCCCAGGTGGTAACTGACTACCTTGGGGTTGCCCCTAGGCGGTAACTGACTACCTTGGGATTTCCCCCCAGGAGGTAACTGACTACCTTTAGGTTGAGGATTTGGAATACTACCAGACATCTTAAGGATTTGTTCTATGTTCAGCGCTTGAGTTCTATTACTACCAGTTGATAACTCATGTTCAGTCGGTCAAGGAGTTGCTCCTGAAAAAGTACCAGTGAGTGACTGGTACCCCAAAGGAACAGAAGGACTTCCATATAAAAATGTTTTCGGTAATTGGGAAAACATAGATGATTGTCTTGACATGATCGATGAAGGATAATAACCTCTTGGTGTAGGATGAAAAGGAATTCGAGGTGGTGAAAAACTAAGACCGGGTTTTTCTAAAAATTTTGTCAATGATACATACCAATCATCAGTCCTAAAAGGACTATAGAATATTGATTCATACTCCCTAAGATTTAAAGTCTGTTGGTTTTTGGGAAGAGTTATGTCTTCGTCTGGACTGACAAGTTCTTCAATAGAAATGAGGCCAGACGGAAGATTTTGAGTAATGATATTTCGTACGCTGGGTGAACCAGGACCACTAGAAGTTGGAGAAGCAAATTCTGAAGTTGGAGTAGCAGCAGGTTCAGTGTCAGGCTTAGAAATTTCATGTTCTTTAGCTAATTCACTGGAAGGCAAAATACTACCAGTAACTTCTGTTACACAGTAAAATGTCACTGCCATCATGTCCGTCTCCCTACTGTGCTATAAACCACATTCACCTCCTCAAAATGGCTAAAAAACCCTCTTTGCCTAAGTTAAATGAATCATTGCGACTGTTAATCAAATAACCGCGCTGGCAGGCGGAAGTCAGTGTTGCTGTTGCGACGCTAGCGCGGAAGCACATGCCTTTTCCGCGCTGGTCCCATTTTTACGAACAGCGCACCCTCCGTTTGTCCTGTTGAGCGCTGACCCGAACTCCTCTGTAGTTGGTCTGCGATGTCAGCGCGCCAGCCCCGTGTTTCACCCGCGCTGATCCTGTTTGGGCGAATTTGTTCTAACAACCAGCCTTCCAGATCCCTCCAGACTTGGTTGTTAGCATTGTTGAGGTCGCCATCCTTTCTTTGGTATGTCTGTTCAACTGACCATCCACTTATCTTGGGGGAAAGCTCATCCTTTTCCTATTCATGGAGACTCCTTCTCTTTATAAGCCTCCTCCATTGCCCATGAGCAGCTAGTTTTTGGAATATACAGACTTTGATTGAGGAATTCTTAGTGCATTTTAGTGCTGCTCTTTGTAGGCATTTGGTGTGTTGTGTGAGGATTGTGTTGAGCTTGAGGAAGGTCATGAGCTTGTTGCCTTGTATGTGAGAGAGAGACCTCTTTGACTTGGGAGATTTGCTTCAAAGGTGAATGCTTGGAAGATATACTGGCTAGACCCTCTAGAGAAGGACTCAGCGTCAGGACTTCGGTTGTACCTTACTCTATTTTCTGATTAATAAAGATAGATGACTGCTCTTATGGTTCCATTTCCATTTGTCCTATGAATGGTTAATGCAAATTGTATCCTTCCTGACTAATACATAGTTGTTGTTGGTAGATTTTATGCTCTTGTTTTCCCTCTCTTTGCTTGTGCAGGTGTTCGTCCACGAGGATAGCGGGGAATTGTGATCGGCTGGAGCGAAGGAGCGAGAGGATTATCTCTTCGACAAGCATAGCGTCGGAATCCAAGTAGGTTGCTCTTACCCACTTGTTAATTACAACTAGGAACCTGCGGTGCAACATTGTTTGATTGTTTCTAGACCCCTGTTGGGCTAGTAGGGATCGCCTCTATCCGTAGAGGGGATTTACCTCACCAACAACTTCGAAAAATGAAATTGGCTCTTGAATATACTTTGTTGTTTGTATTTGATAATCAGGATGAACAATTAAAGATGACTCTCCGGCTTCTGGTGATCCAACTCTATTATCTCTAGGTGATACGAGAGCTCGTAGCCCTTCAAGCTGGCTTGATGTATACTCAGGAGGTTTCCCCTGAAGTCTACGAGATTGTCTCGGTAATTCAGCCACGATTAAATATTAATTAATCACACGCAAAAATAAAAAAATTCAATAAAAAAACCTAAAGTCTCTAAAGAAACAAACAGCTGAATCACACGCCTAAAAATATAAGATTTCAAACCACACACAAACAGTAACTTCCCATACTAAAAGCACTATTTGGTGATGAAATCCAACTTAGTAGAAGTTTAATACAGAAAGGGAGGTTGGAACAGTTACCCCGACAACCTGCTTAATGAAACAGACTGGCACAAGTTTCTTCACAAAACCATCTCGACTGAAGAGAACCGCCCAGAGAGTCCAAATGAGTCTAGTCGACATCTGCTCTAGGTACAGTGAGATATTTCCTTCACTGTCACCTTAGGAAATAATCTTAAGTTTATGGACACTAAGGTTACCAACAACAACAAATACAACTGGGGGAACAGTCTACAATCCGATCTACGCACAAGGGCAGAGTAAAAAAGCTCAATCCCCTTGAAGGCTCCTCGATATTGTCAATCCGAGGTTTACCAACAAGTGACCCCAAGCTTCTCGACAATGGTTAATCCAAGGTTTACTGTTTATAATACGCACAAATCTTCTATCTTTCCCAATGAAACAAAATTGATTGTCTCAATGGTTCGGACATGATCTCATGATTGACTCCTTTAAGAGAAACTTCCCAGAATGTATCGATTACAATTGGATTTATTTCCTACCGCAAGACATATCTACTTTTTTGTTTTAACTATCTTGGAGATTTAATTACTCCCTACTCCAAGATACTAGCCTAAGCTATATTGGTGATAAGAGCCCTAGAAATAGAAAAGATTACTAGATCAATTTTAATTAAGCGTTGCTTTTATGGGTTGTTCTTTAAGTCAATAGGTATGGAAATGAAACTTTGATGGTGTGAAGACTCGACTCCAAACACACTAAAAAAAATGCACCTAAAATCATAAGCAATTATTTTTTCTTTCAATGAAATTCTAGCTAAAAGAAAGAGTTCGAGAATGCAATTTTTTAAGAAACAATTCTTTCTTTCAATGTGGAAATGGAAAGAAAAATATTTTTGTTTTTTCAATAAGAACTCAAAACAAGACTAATAATTAATGCTTGCAATAAATCCCTTTCCTTTTTCAAAACTCGAAACTACAAAAAACAATTTGCTTCAAAAGAAATCTACAAGTTCTAGAAAAACACTCAAAACTACAAAAACTAATTTTGAGATCTAAAAACTTTTTAAAATATAATTGAATAAAAGCTTCAATTCTTTTTTAGGACGTTTTACTTAGTTTTTCAATAAACTAAGGATTCATTTGTTCAGAATAACAAACCAATCAATAAACATCCAGATATGTTTTCTTTTGTAAAAATGAAATTCAAAACTTATAACAAAGTTTGTTCAAAGATTTGCAAGGAGAAAATTAAATCTATTTCTCACAAAGGATAGATTTTACAACCAAGTCAGACTCATCAAGAAGACAAAAAGACACCAAGGTGATATAAGGTTTCTCAAGCTTCTGATCTTTGAGTCACTATAGAGACAAAGTGAAAACCACTCGAAGCATGCAAAACTTCTAGAAAGTCATCCAAAACAAAAATACTATCGAAACTCACTCACAAGAGATTTTTCACAGGAAAAATACAGATCTGGGTAGACATTAAAAATCATAAATGAAACCTAAACTTAACTGGAAGAAGATCTTTTAAGTTTTTCAAAAAATTTCACAAGGTCCATAGGCTCTAGAAGAAACAGGTGCAGTTCCACTCTGTTTACTAAAGGAAAAGTGTGGAGATGCCCGCACTGTCTGTAAAGACAAAGTGCGGTCCCCTGAAAACTTCGAAAAAAAAAAACAAAAAATTGTCCAAATTCTAAAAACTACCCAAGCCAGTATACATCAATAAAAAACCAGAAACGAAAACAATTTTCTCAAGTCAAAACAAAGGAAAACCAAAAACCAAATTCATTTCCCCAGTGTAGTTGCTAATTTGTTGGCCGAATAAATTGATCTTACAGACAAGACCGATCTCCCTAGTATCAGAAGATAGTCTAGCAACAAACAGAAAAACAAATCTATCTTTCTCTAGACATATGCGATTTATAAATAAATACTATAAAGGTGTTAAGACCCTACCTTAGATCTAGTGCTTGTTTGTAGTAGTCATCCTTCAATCGTTCTAAAGTGTTACCTTTGAGGATCTGTAATCACAAGCAAGCAAAAATTAAATAGAACCTGCATAGCAGATATCATAAATCATGTCTATTATGGTGATCAAGGAATCCATAAAATAAACCATGAATCAACAGCTTATTGAGAGAAACAAATTTATTTGTATTAACTTTGAAGTAGAAGAACCTTACAACCTTTTCAGCCTTGATGTTGAACAAGATCTTCCTGGGGTTCGAAACAGGAATTTCCTTTACTTTGGCAAGCCTTGCACTCCTCCAAATGAGATCTTAGAGGTATGTAATCTCTCCTCATAAAAACTCAACTAAAGAAGACTAAGTTCCAACAGCATTTCACCTCAAAAATATTTAGCTTCTAACGTCCCAAGTGACCAGCCCAATGCTTCTTTTTATAGTGTAGAGGAGGAGGTTATAGGTCCACCTATGAAGGGATAGAATCCTTCTTCAAAGGGATAAGCTCCTTACATCAAGGGGTTAGCTCCTTAAGGTATGAGATGCATGAACCTTAAGAGAGTGAACTTGCCACGTCAAGATTCCTTCCAGAAGCTTTTAGAAATGACTGAAAGTGAGTTTTTCAGAATATACTCATGCCTTTTTAACTTTTACAGGGGTCCACACCTTTAACACAGAGACAGTGTGGTCAGGTGCGCAGGAGACTTGACCATTAGGTGCGGGACCATAGGTAATACAAAGAGAAAGTGCGGAACCAGAGTTTTAAAGACTTTGAGGGCTTTTCTCTTACTTTCAAGGCTTGATATGAGGAACTAATGCTTCAGACTTGTAGAGGGGGAAAGTATGAGAAAAGCTGAACTCACACAGATAGCAGAATGTCAAGGTGACAAGTTTTAGTGTAACAATATCCATGGTTAAAATTCTTGTTAATTGTAAGTATTACTTTGATCGTGAAATGATGGATGGGTTTTGGGCATGTTGTATTGATGAGTCATATTGGATCATGGTCTGGTATGCTTAATAATATACATGTTAAAATGGTGGTGAATATTCATGGTTAAAATTTTTGTTATATTGTAAGTATTAAGTTTTCTTGTGTTTATTAATGAAATTTAAATATAGTTACAAAATTGTCATTTTAATTTACATGGTGAAATAGACCTTAATATATAGCTACTATTTATATCTTATATATTTTCATGTGATAGAGGTGTAGATATATGTCAAAAATAATTATTATATGTTTTCTTCTATTAATAAAAAAAAATTTATAATTAAAATTCAAATAAAATATTTATAAGATATTTTGGGTGTGAAATGAGAGATGGTTTTTGAGCCTGTTGTATTGATGAGCCATGGTATTGGCCCATGGTATTGTAATAAATCCTATTTATAAGTTAATAATATATATGGAAAAGTGGACATGAATACAATTAAACATATTATAATGGGACAAATTTGAATTTTATTATTTTGATTACTTTTTACTTTTTACTGACACCACAACATCTCCCTTGGGCTCTATAATAATATTAACTGCCATGTAAATGTTTACAAATTCACGTATAAATTCAAAATATTAAGCCGACATGTAAAAATGTTTAGAAACTTTCTTTTATTACATCTACACATTACCCCTATACTAAGTTGTAGAGCATCTCTAGCCACAACTAGTACAATATTTCTAAAAAAACTGATAATTATACTTCAAAAATTCAACATTAAAAAACACAAGAACAATAGAGATAACAATGCACAAAGAAGAGACAAGATTTACCTTGGGAAAACCTAACAACCTTTTCAATAGTGATTTTTTTTGTTCAACAACATACACATGGTCTTCCCCCTCCAAGTCAATTCACCCAATCCAGAAATTCGCTCCGCCTTATCTAACCTAGAAATTTTAGGCTCCTTACAATGGCGAGTTACCCCATAATTTTGACCCCTGCAATTGCCCAAGATTTCCGCCCCTCACAACAAAATTCTAGGAAATTCAGGAGAGATTTGTTATGTCCATACGTTCAAGTGGATGAGAGAGAGAGAAAGAGATCCAATTCATATTCTTCTTCATCCTATTTGTCCTTCTTATCCTTCGCTTGTTTGTCCATAAATTGTATTTCGAGAGAGATGTGAATTTCCGAAGTAGAGGAGGTCGAGATGCCTTTACATAGTGATTTGTCTTGGCCGAATGGGTGTATCTTCTACCAGAGCCGATTTGACTTGGAGGGAGGACGAATTGGCAACTTTTGGAGCCAAAAATTACAATTCAAAAATTCAATTTTTCTTCTTTTAAAAGTTGCAATGGGACTTTGACTAAAAAAAATATTCTTTGACTTTAGCATTTAAAATATGCTTTACAATAATAAATAAAAGTACATCAAGTGACCAAATATACATTATGAAGACTGGCCATAGTTACAAATTCAAAACTCCCTCTTAACTAGGGAGGTATTCATAATCATTGTCATAGGTGTTCTTAAGTCGAAATTTTTCTCTAAAGAAAAGCTTATATCAAATCAACATGATCATCTATTATCAACATCTACTAGTGGCCATATCTGGGGTGGTACCAAAACCCATGGCAATGTCATCATCATATAAATACTCACTCCTTTAGAGTGAGTGGTCCCTATGGCTTCTTCCTAGGCCAAAATGTTGAGACCTCAACTAGCTTGCACTCACTCACCCTTTCTAGTGAGAACTTTTGGCCAAGACCTCACTCAACCCTTCCCTGGTTAGTGGCAGGTCCAAATGTTGAAAGGACTTGACTACACCCTTCCCGATGTGTAATCGGGTCCACAGACCCCACTACATCCTTTCCTAGTGTGTGATTGGGTCTCCTACGAGATATACTCACTTAAGCCTACTTGATGAGCACACTAAGCTTCTCAGACCCATTCTCCCTCTTAGGAGAATATTCATCTGTGTTGTTGATATATCAACACTCCCTCTCAACTATAGGGGTAATCTCCACAAGCCCCCGCTTGTATCTGAAGTAGAAGAACTTGTCCCTCGGCAACAACTTCATCAAAACATTAGATGTATGCTTATCGGTGGAGATGTATTTGAGCCTTGTCTCTCTCCTTTGCACAATGTCAAATGTAGTGGTACTTGATCTTGATATGCTTCGACCTGTCATGGCATACAAAATTCTCTGGAAATTTCATACAACTTTGATTATCAAAATTTATCACCATCAGTTCCAATTCTTGGTCAAACAACCCTGCAAACAATTTCTATAGCCATACTGCCTCGGTACAAGCCTCATTAGCTGTGATGCACTTTTTTTTTGCAGTGATGAGTGCAAACGACCTATGCTTCCTTCTCATCCAAGATATCATAGTGGATCCCAAGTTGAAGCATACCCTTGAGGTACTTTTCCTATCCTCAACACTTCCATCCCAATCTACATTTGTATATCCCAAAAGTTGTACATCCGTATTTACAACATATCTCAAGAAATATTTCATAGTATCGTGAAAATATCTCAGAATGTGCTTTGCTGCAATCTAATTCTCATGCCTTTGTTCAACCTAGAACTGGCTCAATGTGTTCATAGTAAAGAAAATGATCGACCTAGTGTTAAAGAATTACGTCAGTGAAACAATCAACCATCGGTACATAGATGGATATACCAAAATGGATTCAGAGCCTCTTAACTTCTTCAAGTCCATCACCATGTGAGTAGCATGGAAAATTTTAGGGGCTAATGTTCACCCACTGGGCTAATTTTCCATGATTTTTCCACAAAAAGATTCGCCAATTTCCAATTTTTATAAAAGGTGATTCGCCCAAATTTTAGAATATAAAATTATTTTACCTTTAAAATCGCCAAC
>APFE030921802.1:757-29015 GCA_000404065.3 Pinus taeda
TGTCGCAGAAAAAAAGTTATAGCGAAAATTCCACGATGACCTGCTTGGAGCAACGAAACCCTAGAATCAAAAGCTCTGATACCAAATGTTATGAAACCAGCTCAAGAAAAAGATAGAAAAGATAGATCAACACCCTATAATTTAGCCTCTTCGAGGGGGCAACCTCCTTTACATTACATAAATGAACAATTCTTGGACGATACAAATGAAAAGACCTCCTTTCTATATATAGGAGTCTAAGGGGCCACAATATAATTAGAGCCGACATAACAATAATAATGTAAGGGCACAATAATAATAATAGTGGGCTTCTATGGGGCACAATAGTAACAATATGAGGACTACATGGGTACAACAATATAATAAGGGAGTTGTACTAATAACAATAAGGGGTTACAGTAGTAGTATAGGAGCCTAACACTGAGTTAGTACTCCACCGACGCCTTCTTTACTTGCATCGATACATACTACAAAGGATTTTTCTGAATTTGCACCTTTAGCACCGGAGCGGTTGTAAGCAGTTGTTTTAGCTGCTCAAAACTTTGTTGGAATTCTGCTATCCAGTGGAAAGCTTGTCCCTTTTTCTAAAGTGAAGTCATTGGGAGGCAATTTTCGAAAATTCCTTTATAAATTGGCGATAATACCCTGCCAAGCCTAAGAAGGATCTTATGTCGGCCACGTTTTTTCGTTGCGGTCCATTCCATAATAGTTTTCTCTGGATCCACTATTATCCCTTTTGCTGATATATCATGGCCTAGGTATTGGATTTGATCTTTGTAAAAATCTCATTTGTTGAACTTCGCATACAGCTGGTTTTCTCGCAGAAACTGCAGTTTTGTTTTCAAGTGTTGCTCATGTTCCACTTGGTTTTTAGAATATATTAGTATATTGTCAATAAAAATAAATACAAACTTATCTAAAAAGGGTTGGAAAATACTATGCATTAGGCTCATGAACGTGGCTGGTGCATTGGTAAGGCCAAAAGGCAATACCACAAACTCATAATGTTCGTAATGAGTTTGTAATGTTGTTTTACAAATGTCTTCATCCTTTATTCTGATTTGGTGGTATTCGGACCTTAAATCGATTTTCAAGAACATGCTAGCTTCCTGTACTTGGTCAAATAAGTCATCGATACGAGGTAGCGGGTATTTGTTCTTTATGGTTAGCTTATTCAGTTGACGATAGTCAATGCATAATTGTAGGGTTCCATCCTTTTTGCGTACAAAGAGAACCGAGGCTCCCCAAGGAGACACACTTAGGTGTATGTATCCTTTAATAACAACTCTTGTAGTTTCATTTTAAGTTCAGTCAATTCCGGAACACTCATACAATAAGGGGTTTTCAAAACAGGGGTTGCTCCGAGCATTAGTTCAATTGTAAAATCAATGTCTCACCTTCGCGGTAATCCTGGAATAGATTCAAGGAATACGTCTAAGAAATCCTGGATTACAAGAATATTCAATAAAGAGGTCATTTTATTTTTATCATTGTTGTACCCTACCTGAACAACATAAATATGGCACCCTTTTCTTATACACTTTCTGAGTTGATTGGCTGTAATAGGGTGCAACTTGATATTTTTCTCAATTCCTTGAATTTCCTTTTGTCGTCCTGACTCGGTAAGATAACTTATGGACTTTTCTTTGCAATCTACCAGGAACCAATGACCTTATAACCAATCCATCCCTATTAATATATCATATGAACTTAGGGAAAGAATATTCAGATTGACCTAGATAGGTTGTCCTGAAACTATTATAGAGTGGTTTTATGTTTTGGCTAACACCTTTCTTTTGGTCCCATTAGCTAGTTGAACTAGCCATGACTGTTTGTATTTACTGCTTTGTAATTGACATATTTCTACCACTTTAGGACTAATGTAACTCAAGCTAGTGCATGGATCAAATAAAACAGAAACAGATTGACCAACAATCATAAATTCGCATTCGATCATGGTGGGTTGATATTCCACCTGATGATCATTCAAAGATGCATTAATCATGGGCATGATCCTCACGATATCCCCTACCATAGAGGCTTATTGCATGTTAGAAAGTTTCTCAGTTCAAGCTTTGTGCGAGCACTTTTTGTAATAATGTGCTTCTCTGCATCCCCAACATTGTAGTGGTGGTTTTGCTGGTTGTTCAGTAACAATTCTGCTAATTCCTTCAGGTTGTCTATTCTCAATGAATGTCTGAGTTTTGGGTGGGTTTCTAGTTTCCAAAAGTCCTTTGTTGGTTGTTTCTGACATGCATGGATTTTTTATGTCTGTTTGGTGGCAATTTCCTCATTTTCTTAGTAGCAACTCCTTTAGATCCCTCATTTTTTTGCTTCATCTGCTGATAATAGATGCAAGCCTTCTGGACGGCATCGTCCATTGTTCTGGGATAGTCGAATTCTAATTTATCCTTCATGAAGTTGGGCAAACTGCTAATAAACCGTTGGATCTTAGCTTTTTCTTCTTACATATATGGGACGTATCGCAACAGGGAAGTAAAGCGTGCTACATATTCATCCATGGTCAAGGTTCCCAGTCTTAATTCATGGAACTCTTTTTCTTTTTCCTCATAATAACGTTTTGTTAAATATTTATCTTTAAGGTGTTTCTGAAATTATTTCCATGTTACTTGTTCTTCATCAATCTTCCTTACGGTTTTAATTTCTTTGCACCAGAGGGTGCCTTTCCCTCGTAATTGGTAAACTGCCAACCTTGCTTTAAGTTTTTTAGTATATTCATAAATATGGAAGTATTTACCCATGTCTATCAGCAAAGCTTCCACTGCTTCTTCTAGCTCTCCTTCGAATAATGAGGATCTGATTTTTTTGAGCTCCCCTTGTAATTCTATCTTTGTTATTTTTGGTTTCCTTTGGTCAAAAATATTATCTAAATGCCCTTCATCTTCTTCTTTGTGACCTTCTACGAATTCTGCATGATCTTCCTCATTACGAGCAGTTGGGGTCTTTTCTCTATTTTCTGCACTGGGATCTGGTCCTCTCTGATTTTTCCGATCCGACAAACTTTTAAGAATCTTCTCCTGCTCCTGTCTTAATTGTTCATTATCTGTTCTGAGTTTCATCATTTCTACTCGAATTTGCTTTACTGTCTCGAGTAAGGTAGCATTATCCTATCTCGATTCTTCTCCCAATCGCACCAATAATTCTGGGTTGGCCTCCACATAAGGCACCTCCGGTTGGCTCGACGATCTGGGGCTCCTATGTATTTTATCCTTGACGATAATTCACCTTTTGTGTTCACAATTAGTCAAAACTTAGTTTATTTTGCTTCATATATATAGGAACATCACAACTTAATTGACTGTTAGAAAACCCAAAGGTCTCAGTATGCAAGCTTGGGCTCTGATACCATTTGTAACATCCTACCTATGTATATATATATATATATTATATATATATATTATATATATATATATATTATATATATATATTATGATATATATATATATATATATATATTATATAGTTATATATATTATATTATATAATAATATATTATATATATAGATATATATTTATATAATCATTAATCTAACAAGCATTAATCATTATAATACTAATGCCTTGTCTACCCCTTGGTCCATCATAACGTGGACTTGTTTGATTATTGTGGTAATGAATTGGGTTAACGTTTGTGATTTGGGTTAGAGTTGGAGTTGCGAAGTTGGAAAGGGATCACCATGCTTGCAGCCTGCGTGGTACATTCCACTGCTGCCGGTATTGTTCTTGCACTCCTTCATCATCCTCGGGTAGGTTGCCTTCCATTAAAGTAGCAGATTCCCGTGGTGTCCTCCTCCTTGGATTACGCAAGCTCGTCCTTGCCACCTGTGATGGTGTTAATTCCCTTACCTAACTTACCATGGAAGTATCCTGAGGTTGGGCTGGCTGTTTTTCTGTCATTTGATTGGTGTTGATTGACAGTCTTGATTGTTCAAGATTGGGTGAAGGGTTTATCAACTGTTTTGGTAGAAGGGATAATTCATTTGGTTAGTGAATGCTTCAGCGCTCTACTTTGTCATGGAAAACTTATGAAACTCTTTGGCCAATTTTCCTATGAGACTCCAGGTGCCATCCTTGTCCTCATTCTGCTGATATTATGATGTTATGCCTTGTTTCTTCCGCTAAGGTTGGGTTATGACAGTTTTGGAGTTGTTTAACGGGTTATTGGCATTTTGGGCAGCAATGAAGAGCCCGATTGGTCCTTAGCAATCTTGAAGAAAGGATCATTGCTCCGACATTACAATGTAACATCTGTTCCACTGTGATAATTTTTTTGTGTCTTCTTGCAATTATTTTATAATTCTTTCCTCGCTAAGGTGGTTCGGTTCCATACAGGTCTGGTCACAGCTTCAACGGCTTCCCAGCTCACATTCAAGTAAGCCTACTTACATTTCATGGTTGATGTTGTTGTCGAGTTATTACAAAGGTGGTCTTTTCCTCATGGTTTCTTGTTGTGAAAGTATTACCTTAGGGTCTGGTTTGAAACCCTCGTTTAGTTTGTGCATGATTTTCTTCTCAGTCGTTGTGCAGGATATGGAATTCATTTTTGTTTAAAGTGCTTTATGTACATATTTGTGATCAATATGATTAGAATTCATGGTTTAGTTTTAAGAAACTAGGGTACATGGCTATGGATGGGTTCTTTACAAACTCATCCACGGCTTAAACCCTAGGTATGTAAAGAACTGTAAAGAAATCGTTTAATTAACCGGAAGCATGGGGAAGGGTTTGTCGATTTGACTTCTTTCTACAGTTTAAGGAAATTCCTGTGTATGTTGGAGGTCTGATATTTAGACACATATATTGCTATATGAATATGTTCACAATTCGTATCATTTATTTATTTATTTCTAGCATAAAACTGATAGGCATCTGCTTTACAATTTATATACTTATGTGTTTCTAGGTTAAATAAACATTTGTCTGTGATGTTATTTTGCTTATTAGTTCAGCATTGATTGCTAACTGACAGTTGTACAGTTCTATAGATGTGTATCAGTATCCATTAGGAAAGCATGCATCATCTATTTTCCTTACTATTCTACTCAAAAATTAGTGAATGATCATTATCTATGCTAAACCATTTCCAAAGTATCTACTTACAATAAACAGGTCATTCACTATTACTATGTTATTTCAATTTACAGTAACCATTCAAACTATTTTACTGATAATGATTACCATGTTAGTATCACTTATCTGTATTTCATTACGTGTATATTAAATAATCGTAAGATCTCACCACCCAGCCTCAGAATTGGAAATTACGTCCAGGTTCCCCCTCCGAGCCCTTCCACTTCTGCAAATAAGGAACCAATGGGTACCTTGGGCATCAGGACTCTGTCCAGCCTCAAGTACCGTACCTCACAACTTGTTACCTCAACTTTCTTTCACACTGGTAATGTTCGCCGCCTCAAGGAAGAATGCAACACAGTCCTCCCCTTCCAACCCCCCCAGGGTTCTGCCCTCTTTTTCCTTTAAGGAAAAAGGGTGAAGGAGCAGTTGTAACTGTTCTTAGAATTTTGTTCAACTATTTCTTTGATTATTTTAATAATCTAGTCTCTTTTAAATAATAATTAACAGTTTTTGTTCTAGCTATTTTAAGCCCAATAGTTTTAATAGTTAAATAACATAAATGAAATTAAACTTGGTAAAAACAACTTATGCTGTCTCATTGTATCACAACATGGAAGGCAAGTAAGCTAGAAATCCAAAGTGATGGTTAAACCAACAACACATTTCAGTAATATTCATACATACATATATAGAAAATAGATACACATGCATGCATAAGCAAACATATACATATATCATTTAGAGTAAACAAGATAATTGAAATACAATACGACATATGCATGAAATGTGTTGGCTCTTTTATATTAAGAAGTGAAAGTTCCAGTCATACAATACAACCATGACCAACCACTAGTTCCGACAGTGGAACGTTACAGTCACTTCCACCTACTCCTCCAAAGAGATATACTAGCTCTGCGTAGTGGAGAAGCCAAGGCTCGTTACAATATTGTCCAAGCTCTCTCTAAGATACTCCTATCAGAATCTTGGTTGACCAAAATCATTTACAATGAGTTATAAGGGACTATTTATAGCAAAGGGTGGGGTGACCCTTGACATTCCCCTTTGTGACTGTTCATCTACCCTCATGACTCTTCATCTACTCTATGACTATTACATCCAACTATCAACATTTGAACTTCCACTTGACAAGACATTACACATAATCTGCACATGTATCCATGTAAGACAAAATAGGCTTGAGCAAGCCATGCAAGACATCACTATGACTTGGACAACTTTGGGAATACCAGCTCTTCGACATCCTCATGGTGGTTGATAGTATCGAATTGATGCCATGCTTGGTAGTCTGTGATAGTGTATGTGTACTCTGTGGTGACATCTTTCTAGAAACAAACTCTTGCCTCCATTGCATCAGGTACACTGCTCAGGCTCCTCTGTCCAACTCGTATGATAACATGCACATCATTTTCTTGAGTGCGACTAGACCAAAAACATATTGATGCATGGTGTCTACACTGATCACCAAGTCTAGGCTGGTGGCTATGCACATCAACTCGTCAAAGTATGAGTCAAGCTCCAGTCAAACTTGTGCCTTTGTCTTTGCCTCGGTGATTGTCCCAATAGATGGGATTACATGTGCGTGCACAATAACATCCATACTCCTGAATACCCATGCATGGGAAGCCTAAAAACTAGTGATGAGCTGCGAGAGATCTTCATTGTTCCGGATCTGACTCTGAATGTGTGCCTTCAGCTTGACCTCTCTGGGCTTCATCATCTTGGGCAAGTGTAATGGGGCTCCCTTATATCTCATTTTCCATGTTTGCATTTAGCCAATAATAGCATGCACGTTTGACAAGATACATGCTCACCTAGCACATCGTTGTTGCCAACCATTGAGATGGACAACTGCCTTATGCACGGTGCCAAACTTGGAATACAACGCCTGCATGACTGACTCAAGGGACAATATTTCATCTAGTATTGCCTTCTTCAACTCTGCTTGGGTGGATGTTGTAACCAGTTCTCCTCCCTGCTTGGTCGTCTGTAACTCCTTAGCCATTCACTCGTTCTCATCTATCAAGAAGCGAACACTTGAGCTAGTGGCTTCAACATATACTATGGTAGCATCGGCCAATGTTGTTGGATGCTTGCACATGTTAGACATGATCACTCGTTCCTCAAACTACCCAAGAGATGTGTGATCATCCGGAGTAGACACTTTGCAATATTGCACAACTCTATGTTGTGACTCGTCTAACGATATGTCGTGCATCTCTCCTTCCGGATTGTCTCCAAGGATCTCAATGTCTCCTTGGTTTCTTGGGACTTTCTCTGCTTCTAGATCTGGTGAAGCTGGTGGGTTGACCTATTGATGATAAGGCATGAGGTTGATATCTTGTTCTAACTCGTGTTGCTCAATATTTGTATCCATCTATTCAAGTGCTTGTTCTATCTCTTGAGCAAAGTCCTACTCCTGCAACTACTCACCCTGTCTGCTTCATGCCAGTTTTTCGATTGAGTCGACTACTTGTACGGGCGCAGTTTCATCTGCCTATACATGTTGTGCCCCCTGTTGTACTTGTTCTTATTGTGCTTCCTTCTCCTGTCTGCTCAGCTTGTGTTCCTTCCGGAGTTTCTCCTTCAACACATGCAACTCCTTCTATGTTTCCTCCATTCTCCATTTTTATCTCTGCATTTGTGCGTTCCTCTTGTCACGTTGTTGCCTCTTCACCTCTATTTCCAAAGCTGCTTTATGCACAAGTGGGTCTGCCCGAAACTTGTAACTTTGTTCTGCCTTTGCACTGTCGACAATCTTCCTCTTTCCTTTGTCACGTGCCGGTATGCTTACCTTTGTTGCTATTGTTGTTGGTGCTCTCATGAATGTTGCTTCATGATGCTTCATTAACCATTCTACAGCGATGCCAACTGGTTCATTGGGCCTGAAGAAACTATAACAATATCTCCATGGGTCTTCCTCTGCCCAATGACATGCCTCGTGGATCCACTGAAACTGTACTCTCGCGCAGTGTTCTTTCACAATACAGTGCGGGTCATACTGATTGAAGCTTCAGACGTCGAAAGGATATTTCTTAATCTCCTTTGTTTTGACATCTGCATGCTTGAGGTTTCTGATAAAATCGCCTTTTCGTCATAGTCCTCGATGTAGAAATTCCCACTGTAGATCAATAGATTATGCAATATACTAAAACACAATACGAGATCTAATTCTACAACACTTTACGGAAGCTTAATCGAATTGAGCAAGGTCAAGAGAACACATATAACTGAGAATGAGAAATCAATCACACATAACACAGAAGAAATAACCTAGGGAAAGCCTCAGCCTAAAACCCCAATCTCTGTATTATCATACAAGTGGAAATCTTGTTCAAGTTACAAAAAGAATCAGCTCTCAAACTATCCTGCTCTCTCTGCAATCAAATAATACAACTCACAGACTGAATAGACATAGTATATGTCCCCCTCAAGCCCTCCAAGCCTCCTATTTCCTTGTGCAGTTTTTCTTGGGGTCCAAAGAAGCCACATGTGTGAATTGGCCTCATCACACTCACAAAACCTGAAGAAGTAACTGCGCAATCCTCAAGGAAAGAATTCATTCTGCATGCAAGGGATATTCACAATGGAATATTCTAGCAACTAATAGTACACTGCCCCTCCATCTGATCTCAACTAGGTCTCTGTCTAAACTGACATGCATGAGTTATTTATGAGAGAATACTCAATTATCTAAAGTGCAGAAGTTACATGCATGCAAGCATTAACTAACTGAATTTACATTAATTCAACAAACTGTTTGAATTAATCTAACTGGACTTGACTCAGTTAACTGAGCCAACTAATTACAACTCAATATTACAACTCCTCCTTATCTCTTTAACTGATGGATAAATTCCTCAAGTAATGGAGAAACTGTTGCATGTACCCACAAAGACTTCATGTTTGATTTTCCTTAACTAATTAACTCAAGATGAATTAATTAATTATTTTACAAATAGCTACTAAAATCAAATACGAATTTTACTTCACTATTTTAGTTTAGGGAATGACTAAAATAGGAAGGTATCCCAAAATTCTATTTATAGAATGCTATTTTTAGCACTTCCATTTTTCATTCCTTGTAGCTATGTTCAACACTGGTTGAACTGCTATTTATAGCAGTGATATTTTTAGCATTTCTAGTTTTATCATTTCTTGTTGCTATTTTCAATACTCCCTCTCAACAAGTAAGGGATTATCAGTAACCCCAATCCTATCTCTGTGGAACTTGAACTTGCATTTTGACAATGCCTTTGTCAAAATATATGCATCATGTTCCTCAGTCGAAACATACAGCAACAACATGATCCTCTTGACCACACAGTCTCGAAGATGGTGATATCGGATATCAATGTGCTTGGACTTGTCATGAAAAACTGGGTTCTCATATAGTTTGATACAACTCTGTTTATTGCAGTAGATTACTGTAGGATCCATCCTTTGACCAAACAATCCCTCTAGAATCTTCCACATCCAAATGGCCTCACATGTAGCCTGACTAGCAACCATGTATTCAGCCCCTGCTAAGCTAAGTGCAACTGATCTCTGTTTCCTGTTGTGCCAGGAAACTGCAGCTGAACCAAGGTTGAAGATTCCTCCAGAAGTGCTCTTTCGGTCTGATGGACTCCCTGCCCAATCCACATCTGTGAAGCCCTGAAGCTTCACTCCCTATGTCCGTCTATACCACAATCCGAACTGAGATGTGCCTCTAAGGTATCTCAAAACATGCTTCACTGCCTTCCAAAACAGCTTGGTAGGCTGAACCATAGCTTGACTTAGCTGGTTCACCGCAAAGCATAAGTTGGGTCGTGTGTTCACCAGATACATAAGTGAACCCACCAGCTGCCGATAAATAGTAGCAGCTACTACCTCGCCTGAAATAGAATCCTCCTTCCTCTCGTTCCCAACTAGAGGAGTCATCATGGGCTTGCACTTCTCCATGTGAAAGCGCCTGAGTATCTCATTAGCATACTTTCCTTGAGACACAAATACTTCACCATCTTTCTACCACACCTCCATGCCTAGAAAGTAGTACATAAGGCCCATGTCCTTCATCTTGAACTCTCTTGCAAGGTCCCCCTTGGAAGACTGTATCAGCTGATCATCACCTCTCAAAATCAGATCATCGACATAAAGAACAATGATCAATGGTTTACCTTCTACCATGATGTGGTAAAGGTTCGCATCTGCTTCACTCTTGGTGAAGCCCAAACCAGTGAAATAGTTATCGATCCTGGTGTACCAAACATGGGGTGCTTGCTTCAGCCAATACAAAGCCCTCTTGAGTCAACACACATGCGACTCACGATCGAAGGTTTCGAAACCCTCTGGCTACTCATTGTACACCTCCTCCTCAATCTTCCCATTGAGGAATGTTGTCTTCACATCCATCTGGTGGATCTTCCACCCCATCTGAGCTGATAGTGCCAACATCGATCTAATCGATAAGTACCTTGCTACGGGAGCAAAAGTCTCATCGTAGTCGATCCCCTCGAACCGGGAGAAAGCCCGGGCAACAAACCTTGCCTTATGTTTCTCAACACTGCCATTAGCTACCTACTTTACCTTGTAAAGCCATCTGGAACTCACCACTGACTTGCCTTGAGGCCTTGGGACAACATCCCACACATTGTTCCGAATGATAGAGTCGTACTCCTCTACCATTGCATGAACCCAGACTGGTTGCTGCACTGCCTCCTCGAATGAAGAAGGTTCGGTATCTACACACTCCCCAACCAGGGCCATGTACCCATTGTACCGCTCGAGTGAACTCCTCTGTTTGTTCTGAGAACATGGTTGTCCCACATTCTCCCACACATCTAGCATCAACCTATCAACTTCCCTTGAGCGTTTCCGCCCATCTCTGGAAGTATCATCATGAGTGGATGCCTCCACTCCCGGATCCTCTACATGCGGCTACTTTGCATCAATCTGAGGCTCCTCCTCCTTAGGAACTGAAAGTTCCTCCTCTGCATGCAACTTGAGCTCCCTCTCAAGTGATAAGCACATGGCTTTCTGCTCGTCGAAGTTCAGATCCCTGCGTACCACAGTCCTCTGAGTGGAAGGTAGGTACACTCAATAGTTGTGAGGTGTATCCATGTACCCCACAAGTATTCCCAACTTAGCTATTGGGTCTAGCTTCTTCCTGGCATCTTTGGTCACATAATAGTAAACTGATGATCCAAAGATTTGGAAGTGACTTAAATCAGGTCGCTTCTCGAAGTAGGCCTCCATAGGTGTCTTCATTCCCAGTATACAGTGCGGGCTTCTATTCTGCAAGTATACTTTTGTATTGCATGGCTCAGCCCACAAATGCAGTGGCAGGCTTTGGTCATGCAACATCACTCGAGCTACTCCCACAATTGATCTGTTCTTCCTTTCGGCCATCCCATTCTGCTGTGGGTTATGGGGTGCTGTCAATTCCCGTTTAATACCTTCTGGAGTGCAAAAGTCTTTAAATTGTTGGGAGACATACTCTCCACCATTGTCTCTATGCAAGGATTTTATTTTCTTTCTAAATTCTTTCTCTGCCAAGGCTTTAAACTCACAAAACCTCAAGAAGGTCTGATCCTTCTTTTGCATAAAATAGATCCAGCATCTACGAGAAAAATCATCAATAAAAATAACATAGTACCTTTGTTTAGCGGTGGAGACTACAGAGAAGGGTCCACAAACATCTGAGTGAACTTACTCTAGGATTGCTCTAGCTCTACTGTCTCGATCCGAAAGGAAGATTTAGCATACTTACCCAAGGTACAACCTTTGCATGTAGTCATCTGCTCAAGTTTTCCCTTGGGTAATCCAGTAGAAATCTGCTGCATGATCTTTAGGGCTCTATGGTGCAAGTGGCCCAGTCTTCTATGCCATAGCTCGCCAACATCTTGGCTCTACACCATATCAGCTTTGGAACTCAAAGCAACATATTCATCTACCTCCAGCTTGTAGAGATTCTTGACTCGAATCCCTATTCGCTTTGTCTGTCCAGTATTGATATGCCTTAGGAATACCATTCCTTTACTAAAGACTACATCATAACCTTTATCTTCTAGCATAGCGACAGACACAAGATTCTTCTTCAGACCTGGTACATACTTTACATCAGTTAGGGTGAGGGGAGCTCCATTCTCCCTCTAAAACACAACCATACCTTCACCTGAAACACGGTACTTTCCATCATCGCCCATCTCGATCCACATCTGGAGATCCTTCTCCTCCATGGTACTGAAAATATTCTTGTGACCTAACATGTCGAATGAAGCTCCACTATCCAGTTACCACACCACATCCCACCATGGATGAAACCATGCATTCGATAAGAGGAGAAATCAGCTCAAACTGTGAGGCCAGTGCCTCACCATTAGATCCCTTCAAGGAACCTTCTTGGATTTCTCTTCTGTGGACTATTCTTAGCATATGGCCCACTTCATGACAATGAAAGCATCACACTTTCAATTTGTCAATCTTCTTCCCACCATGGGAAGAACTGGATTTGGGATGGGATGCCTTCCCTTTCCCTTTCCTCACCTTACTCACTAAGGCTAGATTTTCCTCATCATCTTGCTTCGATGAGGATCCATTTCTGGTGCTTCTTCTTATCTCCTCCCGCATCAGATCCAACCAAAGACTTTCCCAATCTGGCAATTTTCTCTTCCATTAACCGAGTCTTGGTAGCTATGCCAGCTCTTAGGAAGACCGAGGAGTGCAAGACTCACCATGTCATCATTAGTGGTCATGATCCCTACACTTCCAAGGTCATCCCTGTAGGTGGTGAGCTTGTTCAGATATGTAAAGATTGTGTTGCCCTTTTCACACTTGATCTTACAAAGCTTGTATTTCAGCGCCAACTTCCTCTGATTGCTGATGTTTTGATATAGATCTTTCAATGTTTTCCACATCGAAAACGGTGTCTCCTTCCCATGGAGGCTCGAGACAATGTGGTCTCGAATTCCCTCCAGGAGGAATCTCCTTGCTCTAGCCACACATTTCTTCCATTCCGCTAGTTGAGTAACATTAGTCGGTTTGGGGGCTTCTTGATCAATGAAGTCCCTTAGACCGTTATCCTCTAATACTTCCTCCATGTGATCCTTCCAGGCTATATAATTCGAGCTACCATCAAGGGCATACTCAAGTTTTAAACCGCTGAACACCATTGGTGAAATTGAGATGTGATAAGAACTCAATTTTTATATTCATGAACCACAACCTTTGAACTCCTCCTTCTTGTATATTGTTCTTCACCTTGAACACCTTTGCTTCGATACCATGTAGAAATTCCCACTGTAGATCAACAGATTATGCAATATACTAAAATACAATACAAGATCTACTTCTACAACACTTTGCAGAAGCTTAATCGAATTGAGCAAGATCAAGAGAACACATATAACTGAGAATGAGAAATCAATCACACATAACACAAAATAAATAATCCGAGGAAAGCCTCAACCTAAAACCCAAATCTTTATATCATCATACAAGTGGAAATCTTGTTCAAGTTACAAAAAGAATCAGCTCTCAAGCTATCCTGCTCTTTCTGTAATCAAACAATACAACTCATAGACTGAATAGACATAGTATATGTCCTCCTCAAGCCCTCCAAGCCTCTTATTTCCTTGTGAAGTTTTTCTTGGGGTCTAGTGAAGCCACATGTGTGAATTGGCCTCATCACACTCACAAAACCTAAAGAAGTAACTGCGCAATCCTCAAGGATAGAATTCCTTTTGCAGGCAAGGAATATTTACAATGGAATATTCTAGCAACTGATAGTACACTGTCCCTCCATCTGATCTCAACTGGGTCCCTGTCTGAACTGACATACATGAGTTATTTATGAGATAATACTCAGTTATCTGAAGTGCAATAGTTACATGCATGCAAGCATTAACTAACTAAACTTACATTAACTCAACAAACTATTTGAATTAATCTAACTGGACTTGACTCAGTTAACTGAGCCAACTAATTACAACTCATCCTTATCTCTTAAACTAATGGATAAATTCCCCAATTAATGGAGAAACTATTGCATGTCCCCACATAGACTTCATGTTTGATTTTCCTTAACTAAGTAACTCAAGATGAATTAATTAATTATTTTAAAAATAGCTGCTAAAATAAAATACGAATTTTACTTCACTATTTTAGTTTAGGGACTGACTAAAATAGGAAGGTATCCCGAAATGCTATTTATAGAATGCTATTTTCAGCACTTCCATTTTTTATTCCTTGTAGCTATGTTCAACATTGGTTGAACTGCTATTTATAGCAGTGCTATTTTTAGCATTTCTTGTTGCTATTTTCAACACTCGAAGGGATCTTTCCAATGGGGTATTATGTGCGTCAAACGAAGGTAATATGACCAAGTCACGACCCCGGGAATTTTTTGTCCAACTAACCCCAATGAGGCCCATAAAATCTTGGTGTTACATCTCCTAGATTTAGGGTTTCGATTGTTTAGGGTTTTCTCTTATTGTTCAATAATAAAAAGGCCCTTGATCCCCATTGTAATGCATTTCAGAGGCATGTAGCTGCCACATCTCTTCTTAGAGATAAGCTGCCATCATCCGAGCTAGTTTATTTCCACTTCTGTTTGTAAGCATATTTCAGTATTTTACATGAATGAAATGAAGTATTATTTCTGTTGCATCTCTGTATTTATGGTTATTTTTGTAATTTGTTGCGTTCTTGTTTAAATTTGGATCAATGGTATCAGAGGGGTTTGCTCTTTCTCTGTTTTTCTTTGCATGTCCCCAACGAAGTTGGGATATAAGGAGTTAGGGCTTCAACTGGTTGAACCTTTGTAAGACCAACCTCACAAACTCTGACAACCTCCCATGGCGGATTAAAAGAAAGACGAGGGGGCAGGAGATCCTATCAAATTCTTTCTTGAAGAGGCCCTCGAGCGACAAAGGAACATGATGATGTACAACTTTTCCCAGATCCTTCAGCGGCTACCCAGGGGCGACACATCTACTTCCAGCAACTATTCTGGAAGTGAAACACCCTTTAAGGTACAAGTTAACTTTGACATTCCCATATTTGAGGGTAGATAGATGCAGACGCTATAGATAAATGGTTGAATCTACTAAAAGGGTACTTTTCTGTTCATGATTTTTCCGGGCGGGAAAAGATTATTTTTGCTCTTCTCAAAGTCGCCCCCCATGTCAAGGACTGGTGGGAAACCTATTGCGAGTATAATGATGAAAGTACGGCCTCACTGTTTTCAAATACACCCACTTGGAATTCATTCTAGGATGCCATTAAAGAGTAGTACTACCCTGTCGGAAGCTATGAGGATAAATACATAAAGTGGACCACAATGCGGCAGGGAAGGGACCAAGACGTGTCAGAGTTTTCCAATATTTTTCATATCCTTTGCACAAAGTTCGGTATCAAGGATCCTGAGCAGCATTTGGTACTCAAATACCGCAACTGCCTACACAGGTACATTCAGGACGAGATGGAGTTCCTGGACATATCCTCGCTTGACACGGCATACCGATATGCTGTCAAGATCGAGCAAAAGTTTAAACAGAAGAAGCAAGACTTTGGATCTGTGAATCCGAAGCAAGGGAAAGGTGCCTCCAAACCACTTAACAAAGGACAAAGCCAAGGCAGGGTGACCCAGGAATCCCCCCGCTAAAGACACAAGAAAAGAACAACATCGCAAAGCTGAAGAAGGACACGAGAAAGTGGTGTGAGTTCCATAAGAGCTCCACTCACAACACAAGTGAGTGTCGGGCCAAGCAGTCACTAGTGGCCGAGCTAAAGGCTTTGGAATCAAATGCATGTTCCGACTCTGAGTCAGAACCCGACAAGGGAAATGACAAAGGGAAGCATATTATCAATGTGGAGCCCAACGCCACTGTCACCACCATGAAGATCCAGAAGGAGGAATCCGAAGATCCAGAGGAGGAGGAGCACCTCTTCCACTCCCAAATGTGGGTAAGTGGTTCCCCGCTATAGTTCATTGTCGATAATGGGAGCTGAAAGAACCTCATTTTTGGCAGAGGTCCTAAAGCGGCTAGGCTTATCAACCATAGCACATCCCCAACCATACACCATCGGGTGGCTTCACCAAGGGCGGGATCTTCGCATGAGCTAGCAATGTCGCATTCCATACAACATCAAGCCGTTCATGGATGAGTTATCATGTGACATTGCTCCCCTTGATGTTTGTGATGTATTATTAGGCCAATCATACTAGCAACATGATGTGTATGAGTCAAGGCCTCGTGTTGTTATTGTTACTTTGGGAAATAAGTTGTACAGGATATCAGAGGTAGCACCACCTACCGCCATCTCTTTGGTTACTGCAAAACAATTCAGTAAAATCATTTCCAAAAATGGGAAATTTGTTTTCCTGATGATACGCCCTCAAGGAAAGAAGAAGACGGTAACCATAACCTCTAGATAGGGCCCCTCCACATGACAACAACAGATGGACAAGGTCATGGAGGAGTACGAGTAAATCTTCACCTCCCCCGTAGGGGTGCCTCTGCATTGTAAAGTCAATCACTCCATCGATCTGACCCTAGGAGTGCGCTGCCCAATGGACCAATCTGTCAGCGCCCCATTCTAGAGAATGACGAAATCAAGAGACAAATTCAGGAGCTTCCACAAAAAGGTCACATTTGACCGAGTTCATCGCCCTGTGGGAGCCTGATTGTGTTGGTATAGAAGAAGGATGGGACTTGGATACTCTATATTGACTATCGGGCACTGAACAAGATCACTATCTGGAATAGGTACCCAATCCCATGGATTGATGACCTTCTGGACCAACTAAAGGGGGGAAATATTTCAGCAAGATTGATTTGAAGTCAGGATATCACTAGGTACCAGTCGAGCCCTCTGATGTGTGGAAGACTTCCTGCAAAGCCAAGGAGGGCCTTTTTCAATGGTTGGTTATGCCTTTCGAGTTGAGGAATGCTCCTGCAACTTTCATGAGGCTGATGGATGACATCTTGCGGCCGTTCACCAACTCATTTGTAGTGGTATACTTGGATGACATCTTGATCTTCAGCCAGGAACCTCCACCACATCCGACAAGTTCTCCAAACACTACGGCAACACAAGCTATGTGCCAATTTGGAGAAATGCACTTTTGGCATGACCCAAGTTCAGTATATGGGATACATTATTGATGAACGAGAGGTGCATGTGGATCCAGCCAAGATCCAAGTCATTCGGGATTGGCCATCTCCAACCACTCTGACAGAGCTCTGCATCTTTCTAGGTCTTGCCAATTTCTACCGCAAGTTCGTGTTGGGATTCTCTCATATCACTTGGCCCTTGAGTCAAGTCACCAAGGGAGAAGCGAAACCAAAATTACTTTGGTCTGAATCTCAACAGAATGCATTCACAGAGTTCAAAAATTTCCTCTACTTGGCACCACTGCTCGCATTACCAGACTTGCAACAACCATTTGAGATCGAGATAGATGCCTCTAACTATGTTATTGGAGCAGTCCTTACTCAACACGGGCATCCAGTGGCATACCACAGTGAGACACTTTCAGACACAGTCTGGAATTATCCCACTTATGACAAAGAGATGTATTCCATTGTGCAGGCCTGCCGATAATGGAAGCATTACATTTTGGGGAAGGGAACGGTCATCCACACAGACGACCGGCCCCTGCAGTTCATATAGACAGAAGGGAAGTTTCAAAATGATCACCATCAGAAGTGGTCCACATACCTACAACAGTTCCATTTGAATATCAAGTATAAGAAGGGCAACACTAATAATGTTGTAGATTGCCTCAGTCGACCATCGATCATGGCGTTAACCACCGTGCTCAACTCTTTTGGGAACTAGACTTCTGATTGGCCACTTCTCTACAAAAGCAACTCGGAATTCGGCCACACATACCAGACGCTTTTGGAGGGTTATCATGTTCCAGATTTTCACCTCCAGGATGCCCTATTATGCCACCTGGGTCACCTTTGTGTTCCTTCAAGAGAGCGCGCCAAGATGATTTTGGAAGCGCACTACAGTTGGGTTGTTGGGCATTTCGAGGTCGAGAAAATGGTGGCAGTACTGCAGAAGTATTTTTATTGGCTGAATCTTCGACAGGATCTCGAGAAGTACATCAGATCCTGCACTGCCTGCACCATTGCCAAACTAACCATCAGGCAGCAAGGCCTCTATACTCCGCTGCCTACCCCTAGTCGACCTTGGGAATCCATCTCCATGGATTACATGTCGAGCTTTCCTTCTACTAAGCATGGAAATGACTGCGTTTTTGTGGTCATCGACAGATTCTCGAAGATGGCCATTATGGCGGCCTATAAGAAGAATATCACAGTGGAAGCCACTACTAAACTCTTCTTTGAATGAGTGTGGGTACACTTTGGGATCCCACAGTCTATCATCTCAGATTAGGACAACAGGTTCCTTAGTACATTTTAGTCCAGTCTCTAGTCAATGTTGGACACCAAACTCACTAATTCCACAACTTTCCATCCCCAAATTGATGGCCAGACAGAGGTCATCAACAGGATGAGCGTACACATTCTATGCAAGTACAACTCAAAGCATACACGCACATGGGATGAGAGCCTCCCCTATGTTCAACACAACTATAACTAGGCTCTCCACAATTCGACTGGCCATAGCCCTTTTCAAGTGGGCGTGGGATTCCAACCACTATGTCCCATTGATGTGGCCATGCCATTTGTAGCTACTCGAGCAGATTTAGATCATGTCTAGTCTGAAATCGATAAGGCAAATAGCTTCATTGATCACATCCAACATATCTACCAGTAGGTCCATGACATTCTGGAGAAATCAAATTCCAAGTATAAGCAGTGACATGATCAACATCAGGTGCCACACAAGTTTCAGGTGGGTGACAAAGTCTAGTTGCATTTGCAAAAGGAACGCCTTACCGGAGCCTATTGTAAACTTAGACCACTCCGATATGGTCCTTACAACATTACCAAGGTTGTGGGAGATAATGCATTTAAGCTCAGCATTCCCCCGTTCCTCAGCATGCACCCAGTGTTCAATGTGGACCACCTTCGGCCATACTTTCCACCATTACTAGACACATCCGACATTGCAGAACAACTCACGCCAACAGAGTTAAATCCAGATTGCATGGAACAAGTTGCAATTGATTAGATCATGGACACGCAAATCAAGTATAGTTGTGAGTAGAATATCCAACTGTATTGAGTTGTCAAAGCAGGACAACTCTTTCACCAGGGCAAGTGGCTCACTAGGGACCAAGTTCAGTAGAAGTTTCCTCATCTCATGGAGTAACTCAAGGCAATGGGGACCATTTCTTCCTAAGGGGGGAGGAATGATCCAGGTGGATATTGGTGGCCACCCACCAATTCCACTTGGACCCCCGCCATTGTTTCTTTTAGTTTTTCAGTTTCCTTAATTGTAGCACATTTTACTATGTTTAGTAGTTTTTCAGATCCTAAACTTCTGGAGCTGTTTTGAGGCCCTAAACGACTTTTTTTTTGAAATCTACTGCCATTGATTTGTTAGTAAACTCGTCTTTTCTGCTGTAGTCCTTGGAGGTATCTTTCCAATGGGGTATCATGCATGTCAAATGGAGATAATATGACCAAGTGACAACCCCGGGAAGTTGGTTGTCCAACTAACCCCAACAGGGCCCATAAACTCTTGGTGTTACATCTCCTCGGGTTAGGGTTTTGGTTGTTTAGGGTTTCTCTCATTGTTCAATAATAAAAAGACTCTTGAGCCTCATTGTAATGTAGTTCATAGGCATGTAACCGCCACATCTCTTCGCAGAGATAAGCTACCATCGCCCAAGCTAGTTTATTTCCACTTCTATTTGTAAGCATATTTCAGTATTTTACATGAATGAAATGAAGTATTATTTCTACTGCATCTCTATATTTATGGTTATGTCCGTCATTTGTTGCATTCTTGTATAAATCTGGATCATGGATGATGATGAATAAATTCATCCTTACAAATTATTGAAAATTTTCACTCAAGTGAAAGTTAGCTCATTTCCTTGGGGATTTTATTTGGCATATCTATGAATTTAATGTAATGTAAATGTGATTAGAATGAAAATGTAAAGTAAATGTGAGCACAAAGCTCTCATGTTCAAATCCCCAATTGCTTACCTGTGGTTGTGTGGTCCTAGGGCTTATAGTGGTATAGGTCAAGTTTCACGTGAGTACGAGGCTGGCCTAATTGTCAATTTCTCTAACATAAAATAATTATAAGAAAGAGGAAAGGAAAAAAAAATAAAAGAAAAATTTACCTCTTAAACACTTTCTCTCAACTAATACTTATCAATTCACATTATGCATAAATTTATATCATAAATAATCAATCTTAAATAACTCATTAAAAATCCTAAATATCAAAGGAAATCATAACAATGCCACTACCATTACATGCTTAAGGGAAACAATATTATCTATAGTTATAGAGAATTGATAAATTATTTATTAAATAATTAATATACAAACAAAACCGACAAATTTGGACTTGGAGTATGCCCTAAAATTGCTTCTACTTGGATAAGAGTTCATCTTCCTTGGATGTAAGGAAACAAGTTAATGGCCCAAGAGCCAAAGTCATTTGGCAGGAGGAAAACCAGCTCCCTTATGGACCACTAGCAAGTAATTCCAAGTGGTGTGTTTTTCCTTGAATAATAGTGATGAGTCAGCCTACATTTGTGGACAACAACCAATGATGGTTGTCCCCACTATTAGTTTGACAGCTAAGTTATGATAGATTTTCCCACTATTAAAAATAAACCAAAACCAAACCAACAAAGGAAGAAAAATCAAGAATTATGCTAGAATTATTATGACTTGTAATGTGAATAAACGCTTAACATATCATTTTAATTTATAAATATTTTTATTCAAATAATGGAGTACGATGATGATTATGAGAATATTTCATTTATATGTAAATATTGTCATAAATAATAAAATATTTTTAATTTTCTCAAACAAAAAAATTAATAACATTTATTAGCCTAAAGACACAAACTATAGAAACAAAAGCAATCCAAAATAAACAACAAAAAAAATTATAATCTTGTTTAAAAAAAAAAAAAAAAAATCCTAGAAACCTAAATTGAATACCAAGATTTGAACCCTAACACTCTACACCTCTTATTCACTAAAATGATATAGAGAAAAAGGATAGCAGTTATGTTTATGAGGATTGTAGTAGATAATTAGTAACAAAGCTAGATGGGACATTAGGCTCACATCCTTTCTTATCCCTTATGAAAGAAGAATTTGAGATCTCAATGGATTTAGAGGAAATTCATATAGAATTTCTTAGATTCGTAGCACATCCCAATTTAGTGATACTAAAAAGGAAAAGAATAAACCAAATTATAACAAATACCATTTATTAATAATAATAAATTCTATGTCTAAATAAAATTTAGATAATGGAGGACTTGCTTCACAAGATTTTTTGTTGTATGTTTTTGGTATTCATTCTCAACCCAGTAGGTTACCTTAAGATATGGGAATCTAAAATTACTTCCTCCTTTAACCATCTCAAACTTGTTTTACAAGGCCATCATCATCTTTAGACATTGAGAACTTCTTGATGATATAAATTTCATCTCGTTATGAGCTCTAAGCATAGAGCTATGGCCCTCAAAAGATTCATTGTTTATACCATGTCACTTTATTGTGTTACTAACATGTGGTTGACATGTGGCAGCATTGTAACCACGTGTCTCCACCACATAACACTGTGTCATCAAAAATGTATCAATATTTCACCCATGTGTCACCACTGCATAGTTCCACATTCGTGAGCTAGACACCTAAGTATGACAACTCCTATCTAAATCTAGGTCATTTTCTTCACAATGTTTTTTGATTCTTCTGAATTCCTAAATGTTTAGATTCCTTTTGAATTCCCAGCTGTCTAGATCCTTCTAAATTCTCAAATGTTTGGACCCTTTCATATTCCCAAATCCTATAAAGGTCACTCCAAATAATGGTCAAATAACTGAGTATCCATATTTCTATATATTTAAAGCATCTTATCTCTAGATATTTTCATAAATCCACATAATAATGTTAGATTTTTAGATACTTCCATTCCATCCTCCATAGTGTTTCCATATAGTCTTCCATGTTAGCAGTGACCTCTTATACGGCCACATCATCAGTGAGATGTCAGAACAGGTCAAAATTTGGATTTTGGGTATTCGGCCATCCGACATCTAGAATTTCCCAAAAGTGGCCATTTTCCAAAATTTCCATTTTTGGACATTAGGTCTCCACATCGCAAACCACAACATATGCCACATTTATTTATTTTCACCTTCATACAACATCGACATGCCACATCATCTTAATCAATCCACCTAACCATGTAAATAGTAACACATTAACATGCCATGTCACACCCAATTCATTTTATAGCCTTGGATTTTTTTTATGGAATCCTTATGTCTGCCATGTGGTCCACCTTACTTACATCTAGATCTAGGATTCTATTTTTTCGACTAATCACTGGCCTTTTAGAAAATCATAGGTCCCAGACACACTACATAAATTTGTCATCTAGGTTACTACAAGAAAGGTTCCCTTATTCCACAGTTATTCCCATTGAGGACATCTTCCATCTGAACTTTTCTTTGAGTGTTAACTAAATAAAATTTCATATGCTCAGATATCCAAAACATCTTATCCATCTAGCTAACATGCCTACAAAAAAAATCCTAGATATACGCTCATTCAGATATTGGATAACTAGAAACGCCAATTCTTTCCACTAACATGCTCTCAACAATAACAACTAGAAAGTTTAGAAAAATGCATTAGTTTGCACATTGTTAGAGATCATTTGCATTTTCTAAGGGAAGGCTCCATGTCCAAAGAGACACTACAAGGAAAATACCTTATAACATAGATTATAATGGATTTTTAGTGTTATAAAATTGAAAAAAATTGTCCAAAAAACATCTACTAAAACATTCGTTTGTGATAGGAGATGTTTTAGCGGAGGTTTTAACAAAACTTCATCACAACTAAAAAAATTAGGTTGTCAGAGATTCTAGCAGATGTTTTTGTTTTTGTGGTGCACTTAATGGAATAAGTAGCACAAGTGCGCTACATATATAAAAAGCATTCGGCAACATACATAATTAAAAGCATTGTAGCGTTGAATGTAAAGAATATTGGTGCGTAATATATACAGTACCGGTGCTAATAGATAAAAAAATCCTTGGGGCATTCTTGTAAGGAACAACTCTAGGACATGCAAAAAATAATTGTTGTGTCAGTGCTTTTTTTTAAACTTGCAGCACCGGTGCGTTTCATTTGTACGAACGCCCCGGCGCATTAGTTATACAAAATGAATGGTGTTGTTAGTTTCCATAATGCACCAGGATGGAAATAATATTTTGTAGGACTGGGGTGTTAGTGATATGAAAGCACTAGTGCGTTAAGAATTACAATGCACCAGGGTGGTAATCTCAAACAAGACTGGTGCTTGAAGATATAAACACATTGGTGTTGTCATTTTTTAAAAAGACATCGGGCATGCAAAAAGATGTCTTCATGATGCTTTTATGTTATAGACGCACTAGTTTTTTTAATGAGATTTTCTCTTTTTTGGAAACATCGACCTATGACAGTGCAACTATAGTAAATTTTTAAACCCGTTATTCATCGAAAAATCGACATATATCTTATAATAGTATTCAAATAAATTAAAATTTGATTAGTGCATTTGTATATGATGTTTGGACTAGTTTTTTATATTATCAGATTTCACATCTCTTCATTATAATATTTAATCATCCATATATTTAATCAATGGTGTAACATTTCACAACAACATTGGATAACACAATAAAATAAATTAAAATGTATTTTATTATATATCAATAAAAGTCTCTTTGTCATACAAAATGGGATTGTTATTTCTAACCCTTTGGCTTTCAATTGGGACACTATGTCTATTACATTAAACAAAATGTATGATTTTCACAGACAATTAATTCAAAAAATACAACAAGTTGCGTTGATATCCAAATCAATCATCACTCTTCATTGTAATTGTTGTCAGTTCTCGAGGTACTTCTATAATTTGGGTTATTTGGAAGAATTTTTTGTTGATTTCATCGATTGTTTTCATCTTCTTAATCTTATAGTTCCATCTGCAAACATAAAAATAGTGTAATGGGTGTATCTACATTGGTGAGAATAATGAAAATTGAAATAAATAATATACATCATTGTAAATCAAATAGAAATATACCATAGAAAGAAGTGACTTATAAACTGCGCACATCGTTTCAAAACCAAGTCTCATGCCTTGTTGCAACAAGTCTTTTGTCGGCGTAGTTCCATACTTTGTTTCCTGCATGTTTTAAACCCCATTATAAATCACAGATTTAATATAAAGATTTTTTTATTTTATTAGTTATAAACTCAGAGAAGTAAAACAACGTAGATACTTACAAATTTCACAATTAACTTTTGATAAGCCAACATATATGCATCACCCTTATTTGTCCCAATGTCAATCAATTCATTTGATGGCTCTTGTATGTTAGCACCTATTTGAAGAAATTCAAGGATGGTTGTTGTAAAACAACTTGAAATATACAAAAATGAAACCTTAATTTGTTATAAGGAAATATTAACAATTGATCACAAACTTTGAAATCAACCCTTTTCTTCTTTGTCGTCATGTTTTATGTGTTGAATGAATTCCATCTTGTTTTCTTTTCTGCAAGAAAATATTGAAAATTAATATCTAGTACTAAGTTACTTTTTATTTATACAAATAAATCATTATTATATACATGTGAAGCATGTTGTTGTTGATATGGCTCCTCTTGTGATGCAAATATGTCCATTTCTTTGACCATCTCCTTGTACACTTTTTTGGACATTCCTACTGGCATGTTTTGCATATCAGCGCATTGATCAATTTGGTTTTTCATAATCTTTTTTAATATAGTAATATACTATTTTTATAGTGATATATGAAAATTAAATATAACAAAATTGATTTTAATAAGTGAATGGTTTGTAGTAATATATACATATAATTCTAGAAATTAATCTTATACAATTAGGAATATTAACTTTTGAATGATTATTTTTTGTTGTATGTGTTTTCTATTGCATGTCTTATATTTCTCATTGACCGTTGCTCTGAAAACGCTTCTTGTAGTTTAGATATAATTTTCTTCTTAGAATCATTGGATCGATTTTTATATTGTAAGTGGAAAGTACGTCTATACATTCGTTCCACTAGATCCCTCATAGTTCTGTAAAAAAAAATCTCCCTTCCATTAACCTCCAGCATCACTCCATATGAGCTAAGGACAAATTCATCGTCATTTACATGTTCTATAATTTTTCTTTTCTTAGAACGACATTGATCTTTGCATTCGTTGTTTCCCCCTGTAAAAAATTAAACATTTATGAATTAATAGACTATTTGAAACATGTTATCTAATATTTTTAAGTATATTATTAATGAAAATTCAAACAAAACAAAAAACTCATATTGAATGGTATATTTTCATTCACCTGATTCATCATTCTACAATTATTCTATCAGGATTTTACACTCTTTTGCACTTATATTAGAAATAATCCTATCAACGTTGTTCATTTTGTGGCTCTGCATGATACACACCAACCAATACATATTAGTTAAACTTACATATAGTTCAAACATATTAATTTTGTAAATAATTTACAAAGAACTTGTCTTCTCCGTTTTTTTATGTGCTATCATTGTGTTGATCAATATTTTTGTTACTTAAGACCTTCTGAGAAATTGTTTGTCAATATACTACCTACACCATTCAATATAGAAGCCATTAAATATATTTTACAACTAAATCAAATAATTTTAAACCAAAAAAGCTCTAGTAACTCGTGTGTTTATATGAATAGACGTGTCGGTGTGTTTAGAACATTAAACGCATCAGGCATTTAATTTTTCAACACTATCATGGAAAATTAACTTTAAATTATTACAGTGTGATTTGTAAGGATAAACACACCGAAATGATTTAGTGGTGTTATTTGGAAGAGTCGTGTCAATGCATTATATTACACTGGGTGCAACGATTAACCGATTGTACGGAATAGAGAGTGTTATAATATATTGATTCTCCTACTTTACATGTCAAACACCATATATATAGTAAGTACACAAACGCATTAAATCTAAAATGCCCAAATTGAAAAAACCTAATTGTGAAGTGGTAGAGGAAATTAAACCCTATGGTGAAATTTTGCAAGAAGAAGCAAGGGTTTAAGGTAAGTATTGATTTTTTTGTTTTTTGTCTGAATTTTAATTAAATTTAAATAGGAAAACAGATCGTCAAAAAATTTACTAGTAAAATCTATAGTAATTTTTTTATTATACAAAGTTTTTAAATTTTTTTGAATTGCGAATAAATCTAACAGAAATTGTAAAATAGTTTAAAAGTCAAATTTAATATCTTTTCTATCTAGGGTTTTGAGTGAATCACCATACCTTTCAATTTCTGATATTTTGACGAATCCAAAATATTTTGCAGCTCCACAGTGCTCCCAATATATCTCTCTTGCAAATGATCTCTCTTTTAATTAAACCCTAACAAAAATTGTAAAAATTTTATTAGCAAAATAAACAATAAAATATAAAACTTTTACTATGCAGGTTTTTGAGTGAATCACCATACCTTTCAGCTTCTGATCTTCTGAATAGTTTTGTTTCTACACAGTGCTCCTAATATGTCTCTCTCTCAGTGCATTGATCAATTTGGATTTTCATAATCCTTTTGAATATAGTAATAAACTATTTTTATAGTGATATATGAAAATTAAATATAACAAAATTGATTTTAATAAGTGAATGGTTTATAGTAATATATACATATAATTATAGAAATTAATCTTATACAATTAGGAATATTAACTTTTGAATGATTATTTTTTGTTGTATGTGTTTTCTATTGCATGTCTTATATTTCTCATTGATTGTTGCTCTGAAAACGCTTCTTGTAGTTTAGATATAATTTTCTTCTTAGAATCATTGGATTGATTTTTGTATTGTAAGTAAGTACGTCTATACATTCGTTCCACTAGATCCCTCATAGTTCTATAAAAAAAAATCTCCCTTCCATTAACCTCCAACATCACTCCATATGAGCTAAGGACCAATTCATTGTCATTTACATGTTCTATAATTTTTCTTTTCTTAGAACGACATTGATCTTTGCATTCGTTGTTTCCCCCTATAAAAAATTAAACATTTATGAATTAATAGATTGTTTGAAACATGTTATCTAATATTCTTAAGTATATTATTAATGAAAATTCAAACAAAACAAAAAACTCATATTGAATGGTATTTTTTCATTCACCTGATTCATCATTCTACAATTATTCTATCAGGATTTTACACTCTTTTGCACTTATATTAGAAATAATCCTATCAGCGTTGTTCATTTTGTGGCTGTGCATGATACACACCAACCAATACATATTAATTAAACTTACATATAGTTCAAACATATTAATTTTGTAAATAATTTACAAAGAACTTGTCTTCTCCATTTTTTTATGTGCTATCATTGTGTTGATCAATACTTTTGATACTTAAGACCTTCTGAGAAATTTTTTGTCAATATACTACCTACACCATTCAATATAGAAGCCATTAAATATATTTTACAACTAAATCAAATAATTTTAAACCAAAAAAGCTCTGGTAACTCGTGTGTTTATATGAATAGACGTGTCGGTGTGTTTAGAACATTAAATGCATCAGAAATTTAATTTTTCAACACTATCATGGAAAATTAACTTTAAATTATTACAGTGTGATTTGTAAGGATAAACACACCGAAATGATTTAGCGATGTTATTTGGAAGAGTCGTGTCAATGCATTACATTACACTGGGTGCAACGATTAACCGATTTTACGGAATAGAGAGTGTTATAATATATTGATTCTCCTACTTTACATGTCAAACACCATATATATAGTAAGTACACAAACTCATTAATCTAAAATGCCTAAATTGAAAAACCCTAATTGTGAAGTGGTAGAGGAAATTAAACCCTATGGTGAAATTTTGCAGGAAGAAGCAAGGGTTTAAGGTAACTATTGATTTTTTTGTTTTTTGTCTGAATTTTA
>APFE030921802.1:70747-88152 GCA_000404065.3 Pinus taeda
ATATATATCATTAACTTTGAATGGTCCCGTTGAAAGACCGTAACCTTTGACTATTCGAAAATCAAATATTACCGCAGCGTTTTCAAAAGAACCGCAGTCCGATTGGATGCTACGCACAGGTCCGAGTTCCGCAGTCCGATTGGATGCTACGCACAGGTCCGAGTTGGTCAACAGCGTGCCGGTGATGGTGTAGCAGGGAAATGGTCGAAAAGACAAGCAGATGGTTCCACGATCATGTGCGGTTGGTGTCGATGCTAGGGCAATGGTTGAATAGAATTAATAGAGGCAGCGACAGGAGTAATGGCCACAGCGGTAGGGCAGAGGCTGCGTGGGGCAGTGGTTGATGCGTTGATGGGCGCTGTGCAGACTGTTAGAGGAGGAGCAGTAAGTTGAAAGGTGGAAGCAAATGAATATAGCGGAAGACGAGGAAGCTAATGTGGGGCCGATGGTGAGAAAAATGACGGAACAAGGCTGTGGACGCTAGGGCTTTGATTAGCACGGGTGTGTGGAAGAATGGTTAGATAGTGGAACAACGAACAATAGATGAATGAATTGTGCAACGGATTTCTCCAGAGGACCGAGAGGCTCCGATACCAGATGGAGCATAAAAACTTCTAGATACAGAAATATATATATAAAAATACTTTATTATTGATGAATAGATAGATGATGTCTGATTACAATGGGGCTCCTGGCTTAAATACCGCCATGGAAACCCTTTGGGAAAGGGCGTGATCTTAGGATCGTGCCCTTTCGCCTAACTAAACCTATATTAAATAATAAACCTAAAATTAACTATTTTTTTCATAACAGATTAACTGCTCTCCCAAGTCCCCACCAATTGCTGCTACAGGCTTCCGTGCAATCCCTCTCCCCAAAAATTCAAATAATTGATGCACTGGTCTAGCTAGCTACAAACTCCAGTGAAAATATCCTCAACAAGAAGCCTCCTCAGCTCTCAGAACTCATGGCAAGCAATGAACCTCCTAGCTGGCTTCCAACTTCTCCTGCGTGTTTCTAGCTACCCATGAAATATGCAGTTCCCTCTCTACATTGTTGGTTGAAGTGTGTGACTATGCTAAACTCCCTGAAAATCCTATGGAATGGCCTCCCTAGGGTGGGCATGGATTTTCCCCCAAAGAAGAGGTTGAATCTCCCCTGTTAGAGATTTGTGGCTAAATAGTCGGTAGACTCGCTAAGCCGCAGAGCGTACAAAAGAGTGTTTGTTTACAAATGTTCAAGATGATGAAAAAATGAGAGTTGATCTCTCTTTATAACGCCTTGGGCCCCCTTAGCCTCATGTGGGGCCCTCCATCCACCCATTCGATTTACCCTCCAAGCATATCGAATGGCTAATTTGAACTCTTATGTGGGTGGCCCCCACATTCCACTAGCAACAAAATAAAGTCGATTTGGCCCCTAAGTCCCTAAGTCAAAAGTGTGGGGACCTCTTCCTTAGTAAAAATGTGCAAAATTTTGTAGCAACACCCTGTTACTAATATGTTTTAGAAGGGACATGATAGTCCTACCCTCCCAAATGTTGCTTTCCCTCAAGCAACCTCAAAGTTGGGTACTCCAAATAATGCTCACCCTCCTAGGTGGCATCTTCATCTCGCAAGTTCTTCCAATGAACCAAACATCACCTGTCCTCAAGAAATGTCTGAACAAACACCCTCTCTGACTGTGGACCCCCACTGTCACTGCAAACTTCACCTAGGTCCCAAATGTGCCATTGGATCGTCCTTGATAATTGTACTATCCTATAGTGAAGCAGTCCCTCGATACTAGGATCCCAAGCCAACCTAATTCACGTGAAGGCCCCCTTGCTCCACTCACTATCCTGCCAAACATGGGCATTAGAACCCCTATGTCCCGCTAACAGTGAAGGGGTCTCCCCAGTGTAAGGTCCCAATCAGACCTCACATTATTTTGTATAGGATCCCCAGTCAATATGTGGGCCTAACTGCCAACATAATATTTTCACTCTTGGTTATCAAAATGCAGATATGTTAGCAGTCAAGCCCACATAATGTAATCATGTAATCATTCATCATGTGTAGTATCAATCAACACCTTAAGATTCTTACTTAAGTAAGCTAGTTAATAGAGCTTAAGGGATAGCAAGAAGCTTTGGATTCATTAAATATTATCATGTCCTAAGGCATTATAACTTCTCTATAAACGAGCAAGCAAAGTAAATGGTCAATTTACAAATGGGATCACTTAGAATAAATTTGGGGGGGGCGCGGGGGGGGAGCGGGTGTGGGGGCGGTGGTCTAGTAATTTATTTTCTTTAGTTGACAGGGACAAATGTCCTGCCAATAGTTAGGGGGTCTCCCCAGTGTAAGGTTTAAATCATACCTCACACTATTTTAGATAGGAGCCCTAGCTAGTATGTGGGCCTGACTTCCACCATAATAGTATCACTCTTGGCTATCAAAATGTAGAGATGTTAGCGAGAGGACAAGAATGAAATGCCCCAAAAATGAGAACTAAACGATCTCACAATTGATATCTTACAGAACATAATGATAAGAACAATATGCCTTAAGAGGAACCAGTTAGTTGAGACCATCTAAGACATACAAGTGACCAATTACTAGAAGTCAACCAAAAATTAATTCACAGTTAGTTGTCAGTTTCTATTGGAACGAGAGAGAGATGACCCAAAACAAACTTATAATCCATAAGTCATGAATTAGTTCATTAACCTATAACCAATATGAGACCACACATACACCCATAATAAATATGTATGATAGCCATTACCAATACCATGAAAATGAATGGGAATCAATGCAAGGAGTAAAAAGCTTCTCATTATTCATGTTGTGAACTCAATTACATGCTCCACAAACCCATAAAATACACTAGTGGAATGTAAGATTCTAACACCATCTTCAAGAAAAAACCCTAGCCTCACCATAGCTCACCCTACTATCTCCTAAGAGAAGAGTTCTTCTAGCAACTTAAGCACAAAATAACTATTTAATTCCTATCCTAGCTCAAGTGCTAAAAGTCCCCCTAAATGATGCATGAGGGTATATTAATACAAATAGGGAGGTAACTTTTCCCCTTCCCCATGACCTTTTGTATTCCTTATGACATTTTGTATTCCTTATATTTCCTTTTACATGGGTTTACATTTATTATTTACATAAACATGACAAAAGATATTTAAAATATCAGATTCCCTTAACTAAATCTTAGAGGTGAATTGAAACCACCTCTTGAGTTGACATGTGATACGATGAAGGAAGACTGTGATTATCTTAGTCCCAGTTACAGTCGTAGATCGCAATCATAGTCACACTTTGCAGTCGCAATTGCACTTTGTATTGGTAGATGCACTTTGTAGTCATAGTCGCACTTTGTAGTGGCAATGACAATTTGTAATGGCAATGGAACTTTGTAGTCACAATTGCATTTTGTAGTTAGAATTACACTTTGTAATGGCAATGGCAATTTCTAGTCACAATCACACTTTGTAGTGCTTGTGGAACTTTGTAGTCGCAACCACACTTTGTAGTGGTAGTGAATAATACATTATGCACTAAAGTTGCGACTTGCGACTTGATGAGTTGGCTCTATGGTCTTGGTCTCAAGTCAAGATTCTAGAGGCCAATGGATACATCATTAGGAATTGTTTTCACAGTTTGCAACTTAGGAGTTAACTCCATAGTCTTGGTTGCAAGTCGCAAGTCATAATTCTAGAGGCCATTGGATAGGTTATTAGGAACTATTTTTGTGATTTGTGACTTTGGAGTTAGCTCTATAGTCTTGCTCTCAAGTTGTGATTCTAGAATACAGACAAGGTATAACTGCAAGTTGAGATTGTGAATTGTGACTAGGACAAGAGGAATAAGTCTTTCAAGCCTTATAGCTAGACTACAAATATGTGTTACAATCAGAGTGGAGTCAAAGGAGGAATAAAAGATTTAAGAGATCATAGGGAAATAACCCTGAGAAAATTTCAAGAGGAGGGGACTCCAAACTCATTGTCACATCTAACATCACAAACTCATTGTCACTTATTAACTCAAATATGGATGAAGTTAAGTTGATCTTTGCATAATATGTCATCAATAAATCGCCAATGGATCATGATGTATTTTCTAATCTCGTTTACCTAATAGTATTTGCTTCCCATTAAGAGCTACTTCTAGTAGTAAGCCTTTTGGTCTAATTGCAACCTTGTCCAAATCCTGTACATACAAGGACACACATAAGTATAGTTATGATAGCTTCTTAGAAATAAAATACCTTCCACCTAGATAAATATAAATGGAGGAGTAGCATTGCAACTGTTGAGAAATCTAGGGCAATAAGATATGCGATTTCTCTTACTTTAATAACTGATTGTGATGTATTTTTACTTAAATTTATTAAATTTTTCTTTCACTTGATTATAATTAGTGGCCTTATCATCAAACAGCTACCAAACAATGAAGAACAACTAGACAAGAGGACACAAGATATAGGTGATCAGTGTAATGTTCCTTAGTAGGAATGTGAGTGATATTAAGCAAATAAATAGTACAACAAGATATAAAAATAAAAACACAGATTAGGCATCCATGGAAATGCTGCCAATCAGGAACTGTTGAGCCATATTATTAAAAATCATAGGGTTAGATACAATATGAAATGGAATGGTGCACTTGGGTGTGTCCCAATGAACAAGCAAGACCAACCCCAGGTGGGAAAATAGTTGAGTTGAAGGTTGCCCAACTGTTGCACCACTCTGCATTGTGCTACCCTAGTAAACTATTGCCCTCCTGAGATTCGACCTACCGGAAGGTGCCCAAAAAATTCCCACACAATTATATCCTTTTAACCCCAGACTCCTTGGACAAAACCCAGGAAAACTCATAAGGGAATTTCCCTGGTTTTGAATTTGGATTTTTTGCCTCCTTAGAGCCTCTCGCCAATTTTGACTACCAATTTCGACCTGCAGGAAATAGCATGCAAATCCCTCTACAAACACCTCTGAAGTGTTGGTTTTACCTGTGTTGTCCAAATCCTTACTCCCCGGATGGATCTTGGCCAAGATTCACTGCTCTCCGAAGTCCCCACCAATTGCCGCTACAAGCTTCTACGCAATCCCTCTCCCAAAAAATTCGAATAATTGATGCACTGGTCTAGCTAGCTACAAACTCCAGTGAAAATATCCTCAACAAATAGCCTCCTCAGCTCTCAGAACTCCTGGCAAGCAATGAACCTCCTAGCTGGCTTCCAACTTCTCCTGCGTGTTTCTAGCTACCCATGAAATATGTAGTTCCCTCTCTACATTGTTGGTTGAAGTGTGTGACTATGCTAAACTCCCTAAAAATTATATGGAATGGCCTCCCTAGGGCGGGCATGGATGTTCCCCCAAAGAAGAGGTTGAATCTCCCCTGTGAGATATTTGTGGCTAATTAGCCGATAAACTCGCTAAGCAGCAAAGCGTACAAAAGGGTGTTTGTTTACAAATGTTCAAGATGATAACAAAATGAGAGTTGATCTCTCTTTATAACTCCTTGGGCCCCCTTAGCCTCATGTGGGCCCCTCCATCCACCCATTTGATTTTCCCTCCAATCATATCGAATGGCTAATTCGAAATCCTATGTGGGTGGCCCCCACATTCCACTGGCAGCAAAATAAAGTTGATTTGGCCCCTAAATCCCTAAGTTAAAAGTGTGGGGCCCTCTTCCTTAGTAAAAATGTGCAAAATTTTGTAGCAGCACCCTGTTACTAATATGTTTTAGAAGGGACATGACAATCCTACCTTCCCAAATGTTGCTTTCCCTTAAGCAACCTCAAAGTTGGGTACTCCAAATAATGCTCACGGTGGTATCCTCATCTCGCAAGTTATTCCAATGAACCAAACATTGCTTGTCCTCAAGAAATGTCTGAACAAACACCCTTTCTGACTGTGGACCCCCACTATCACTGCAAACTTCACCTAGGTCCCAAATGTGCCATTGGATCGTCCTTGATTGCTGTACTATCCTATAGTGAAGTAATCCCTCGATACTAGGATCCCAAGCCAACCTAATTCACGTAAAGGTCCCCTTGCTCCACTCACTATCCTGACAGACATAGGCATTAGAACCCCTGTGTCTAACACCAATAAGTAGAGTATCCCGACGATGTGAAACTCTGCCCAAATCCTCATGAAATTGCTCTACCAAATAGTCCACCCCATGCACTCTGATTTTGGGCCCTTGAAGATACAACTCAATCCCTATGTGAATTAAGCCTCTCCTATAAGAGCTCCTCTTGGAATCCTCTTGTTGGCCATCCTACCATGTTGATGAAATTTCCCAAGCCCTTAGCGAATCACTAAAACCCGATGGTGAATCTTGATGACCCTCCCCTATAGAAACCAGCTCACCCCTATGGGTATCTGAACTTCTAAGTATTATGACATTAGGGTGCCATGCCCAATGCATCAAGAAATTGTCCTGTTGACCTCGCGACACCCTGGTCATCACTAACTGTCTAACATTCTCGTAGCAGAGCCTCCTCTCACATAAGTCTCGGCCACAATCTATGCGATGATCGAGGTTAGGCGCAACCTGGAAAATTAACCCAATAGTGTGAGCGCCTATCCCTCCATGGCTGGCCCCAATCTTGAGCAACAATCTACCTCGCCCTATTGTGAGGGCTTCAGTGATTCCCCATGTGTATGCTTTTGAATGAATCAATTTACATTTTATCCTACCCATGCTCACTGAGGAGTGGAGTATCCCACCAATCCACTGGATCCCTGATCCCATAACCATACTAGAGGTCCACAACCCCTAATCCTCTTTGAATGTTGTTGTGATATGTGGATAGTTGTTGGCACTCCTCTGTGCCCCATCTTTGACTCCTGTAGTTATCCAATCAATAGGCACCGAGCATCAAGAACTCATGTTGTGAATAAACAACTACTCCGTGCTTTCCAAATCACATAGCAAGATCTACTATCCCAAATCCTGATTATGTGCCCTGGTCCTGCTCGAAGCATAGGCATCATCCTGCCAACAAGGGCTACCATACCTTGCACCTCATGATCACCTAATGTCTCAAGTTTATGAGCTGGAAAAGCACCATACAACTCCCTCTCAGTCACCTCCCCAAGTGTGAGCCTAGGGGTGGACATATGCTACTTCAACAATCAACCATGTTATCCCTAAGCTTGTATCGGCTAGCTCATGCACCTACCAAGTGTCTCAACTGGAGAGTCTCCTTTCCCAGCCCATGACACATGGTGTCTCTTCCATCTTCCTAGGGTGAGCCTCCCATGCCCTCCTGCCTAAATGGAGAATGTCAATGGGCAACAGCCAAACACTATGTGACTGTAAGCAACACCGGAGGAATGATGGGTGCTTATGTCCCAAAGGGTATGATCAAGAGTCTTCCATAATGCTCAAGAGTAATCCTAGGAACGTCCCTTTCTCTACCTCGGGTCTGCTGACAACCGCCTTGAGCCCCTATCTCCGCTAAACATGGTATCACCAGATGCTCAACCATGTCCTCATCGATCCTAGGTGAGATGCATCCAATGGTACACCTACTACCCCTGTCGATAAGCCTCCTTAGAGGTAACACTCCAAGTGCTCACTGCACTACATCATCTTCCACTACATTCCACTCAGTATCACCGCACTCATCGACATGCCACTGTATAACGTAACCTATCTTTACACACCATGGAATACCCCCAGCTACAGCCATACCATCTTGTATCGCCTTGTGTCCTGCCTATGCCACTGCACTTGTCACTCCCCACACGTCCTCAATGTGATGCGAGTCACTCCTCCTACCCTATAGTGTCAATCTACATGTTGTGGTATACCACCATGTATCTCCATATTCCTCTGTAGGCCACTGCTCCTCACTGCATAGATCTACACACCACTGGGTGCTATGGCCTAGAATTGGGTCTGTATGCATTAGGCCACATCCCTCTATATAAAACTGGATGCTACGTCTTGACTCTATGCAGTATTTTGTACCACTTCCTACTATCATACTACCCTATAACATAAGGTATTCTGCATGTGCCAAAGTGTCCTCCACTATGATAGTGGCCCCACCATGACATGAAAAATGCCCCTCGTCCATCTCGGTAGACCTAAGCACCCTAACTCCACTCCTGCTAGGGGGGATATCTTTGTTGTGTCGATCCTCTGTGACCCCTGAGTCCTAAACCTCAATGGGAGAACATCATCTCCAACTGGATCCTCCGAAATAATACTAATCATCTTGTGCTCCCATGCACAACCAACATGCCAAAGCAACCAATCGAGTCTACTCACAAACCACTTGGCCACTGTCATTAACTGAAACTCCCCTAAGGAATGCATGTGCTCAGGCACAGGTTTTACTACCTCATCAATGCCATATCCATCCCGCATGTTTGATATTGGATAGGAAGTCCCACCTGGATCCCAATGCCAACTTGAGCCTCCAGTACCCTCAATGTCTAAGAGCTCCCACTGAGCTTTACTTCGGACTAATACCATCTCCATGAGTCTAGCTCACTCCACTGGGTACCAACTCAGAATCTCTCACCATCGAACCCCAAGAGAGGGATCAAATGCACAAACTCTAGCACATCGAACAAGCCCTCCATCCCATGAGTGTTGTACCCTGCGTAACTCATGTGGCCTCAACTCACTATCCTGGTCAACACATAAAAATTTTCGGGGAGTCTCTGCATCTCTCTCTGGTGAAAAGGTAGTCTAGAAATGTTGCAAGCCCCATCTATATAAGCCCAGAGAGAGCTATTATTTGGAAGTACTGCAATTATGTTGACATTTGTACATCTAACAACTCTAAGTCAATGGTGGGCCCCAAAGAAGACTGCTCATCCTCCTCCACCATGGGTTCAACATGAGTCACGAACTACCCCTCCATGACTAGCTCAAGCCCCTCTATGTGCTCCCCATGTTGTTGTAGGTGGTTTTCATCCCACAACTATATCGTAGATCCAGGTGCCTCTATACCTATCGTCTCCTCATCAAGGGTGGTGATGTCTCTCAACACCTCATCATCATGTCATGCATTGCTATCACCTGAAAACTCGGTCACAACCCCGAATGTCTCAACAACGGATGTCACCTTCTCAATGATGGACATGTTTTTATCTCATGGCACCTCATAAATGGATGATCCTATAGGTGTATGCTCTACTTTCTCCCCCAAGGTGTCAACTGGTCCTTTGCCTCATGTTCAATCTCCTCCTCAGGCCCTGATGTCTAATACCATGTCTCCACCAACAAAATTGTCTCCTTGAGTCATCCTCTAATTGTCTTTGGCCTGGCTGCACCTTTTCAAGAGATCTGGTGCCCTGATTCTATCAGGCTTCCCCACATAGTGTAGATGGTTGTACTCCCACAACTTTTACACCTCTATTGTCTATGTTGTAAGGACAAGGATGGATCTGGTCTGACACCTTCCTCAACTAAGCCAACCTCTCATTTCTCCAGCGGGTTCCACCCAAAAATTCCTCCATACTGAATCTCCCTTGAGCCATGGGTAGTGTACGGTGTAACTCGTCACTGTGCATACATGCCCAAATCTCCCATGATCTTACTGGTTACCCACAGTTGGGCCAAGATCATGCTTTGATACCATTGTCATGTTCCTAAGTAGGAATGTGAGTGATATTAAGTAAATAAATAGTGCAGCAACATATAAAAATAAAAACACACATTAGACATCCATGGAAACGCTGCCAATTAGGAATTGTTGAGCCATAGTATTAAAATCAGAGGGTTAGATACAATATTAAATGGAATGGTGCACATGATCTTGTCCCAATGAACAAGCAAGACCAACCCTAGGTGGGAAAATAGCTGAGATGAAGGATGCCTAGTTGTTGCACCACTCTGCACTACATTGCCTTAGTAAATTGTTGCCCTACTAAACTTCGAGCTACTGGAAGGTGCCAAAAACTACCCTCAAAATCATATCCTTTTAGCCCCTGACTCCTTGGACAAAACCAAAAAAAACCCAGAAGGGAATTTTGCTGGTTTTGACTTTGGATTTTCGGCCTCCTTGGAGCCTCTCCCCAATCTCGACTACCAATTTTGACCTGCAAGAAATAGCCTGCAAATACCTCTGCAAACACCTTTGAAGTGTTGGTTTTACCTGTGTTATCCAAATCCTTACTCCCTGGAAGGATCTTGGCCAATATTGATTGCTCTCCCAAGTCCCCACCAATTGCTGCTATAGGCTTCCACACAATCCCTCTGCCCAAAAATTCGAATAACTCATGCACTGGTCTAGCTGGCTACAAACTCCAGTGAAAATGTCCTCAACAAGTAGCCTCCTCACCTCCCGGAACTCCCAACAAGCAATGAACCTCCTAGATGGCTTCCAACTCCTCCTGCGTGTTTCTGGCTGCCAAGGAAATACACAGTTCCCTCTCTGCGTTGTTAGCTAAAGTGTGTGACTGTGTTGAAGTCCCTGAAACTCCTATGGAATGGCCTCCCTAGGGTGGGCATGGATGGTCCCCCAAAGAAGAGGTTGAAACTCCCACGTGAGAGATTCATGGCTAAACAGACGGTAGACTCGCTAAGCAGCAAAGCGTACAAAAGAGTGTTTGTTTGCAAATGTTCAAGATCAAAACAAAATGAGAGTTGATCTCTCTTTATAACTCCTTGGGCCCCCTTAGCCTCATGTGGGCCCTCCATCCACCCATTCGATTTTCCCTCCAACCATATCGAATGGCTAATTCTAACTCCTATGTGGGTGGCCCCCACATTCCATTAGCAGCAAAAAAAAGTCGATTTGGCCCCTAAGTCCCTAATCAAAAGAGTGAGGCCCTCTTCCTTAGTCAAAATATGCAACATTGTGTAGCAACACCCTGTTACTAATGTGTTTGAGAAGGGACATGACAGTCCTCCCCTCCTAAATGATGCTTGCCCTCAAGCAACCTCAAAGCTGGGTACTCCAAAATATGCTCACCCTCCAAGGTGGCATCCTCATCTAGCAAGTTCTTCCAATGCACCAAACATCACTTTTCCTCAAATAATGCCTGAATAAACACCCTCTCTGAATATGGACCCCCACTATCACTTCAAACTTCACCAAGGTCCCAAATGTGCCATTGGATCGTCCTTGATCGTTGTACTATCTTATAGGGAAGTAGTCCCTCGATACTAGGATCCCAAGCCAACCTGATTAATGTGAAAATCATCGCAGGCAGAATGAGGTTTAGTTGTGACAATATTGAAACATCGGTAAAAAGGGTCAATCTTCAAGATTAGAGAGAACTTGTTAATCTTCTTGAATGATTGGGAAGATGTGGACAGATTTGTTTGAGGTATGACACAGAGAAGATGTTGCTCAAAGACTAACTTTATCCGAGGTCAGGGGATACAGGGTCAGTGACAAATTACTGTGTAATAGATGCCCCCTAAAGCATGAAGGCCGAGAGAGTGGGAGGGGTGAAATGCTTTACGAAATCATAACCGAGCTAGAACACCATCGTTGAGAGCCTACAGCTGCAAGTACAACTGATATCTCTGACAGTGAAAGAAATGCATGAAGTCTAGGCATGGGCGCAGCCATCCAAAACACAGATAGATGTGGTTTGTGGTATGGATACAGCCATCCAGTCAATAAGACCATATAAAAATAGAGGTATGGTCGCAGCCATCCAAAAAGACTCAGGTATGGTTGTAGCCATCCAATCAAAGAGTCATGTATACAATCACGAACCAATCCATGCAACCTGAACTTATCTAATCTTCATCTGGGGTCTTGAATCCCAACCAATCATAGTGCAATTTCTAATATGCGAATAGATGTGTTGAAGTCGAGCATACTAGAAAATCGCTTGATTACCGGCCAATGATGTAAACCGTTAACAAGCGCGAGAGAGACCACCAGTAATGTCAATGGTTCTCAAGGTACTTCCAATACAATCCACAAAAAGTGAAGAATGATCTGGAGTCAAACACTCATGGAATCACCCAATCGAAGACCAATAATGCAAGCCTATCATCGAGTGCAAAGAACTTGCCATTGAGGCATGCAAGCTCCAAGGTACTGAAAGGAACCTCTAGATCAACTTCTTGGATAATGAGTTGCTGTCGACAGGAAGCGACACATCCCAAGAGGGCCATAATGTTTCCCACATCAATGACACAAGACAAGGAACAAGATGAAGATGGATGAAACAGAGAATCAGAGGAGGAAGTAAGGGTGTAAACTACAAAAGGATTAAACTCTTGAACATGTCGGCGACACGACTCTAGAATGCGGCAACATTTTGATACCAAGGGATCAAAGGTCCGGCTGAGACAACAAGGATCGAATGGAATGAGGCAAAATGACAAACCCAAACCCCGAAAGGCCAATGACAATGTGAGGATCTGGCGAGAGGAAAAAGTGTCGATGTTCAAGAGAGACTAGCTGTTGTAGGTAACCAATGGAATATTTCCAAATTTTCCTCCCAATTATTTTTGAAAAACAAGCTTGAAGGGTATAGCATATGCTTGCGATATGAGTTCATCCTTCGCACAAATCCAACCTAGTGAAATTTTAATGAGCCCTAGGGAGGAGAAGCTCGGGTCTCATCATGGTGATGAGTCCAATGTCGTCAGGGTTTAATGAGTCCGACATAGGTAAAACTCAGAGTCTTTTTCATGTTTAGAGAGTTTGAGAAAGACATGGAAAAGAAAACTCTAGGTGGGCCCTTTTCGTATGTTTGTGTCTCTCAAGCCCGAAAAGGTAGAAAACGATACTTGAGAGAACCGCTTGAGCATTTCGGTCTAGGAGTACTTTTCGTAAATAGTATTTCCAATTTGAAAAAGTAGAAAACTTATTGGACACACAACGTTTCGTAACCAAGAACAAGCTCGAAACGACAAGGTCTCAGCCATCTTTGTGTTTTTAAATGATCGGAAAAGAGCTAAAAGCAGACCTCCATTTTTATTCTCTTTAATAAGTAAAAAAGGGAAAAATACTCAACAATCTTTTCAACTTTTACGAGTCAAAAAAGAGCTTAAAGGTGACTCATCCTAGAGGAACGAGTGGTATAAAGGGTAGCAACTAGTTCCGGCAATGGTGGAACTGCTCAAAACATGTAATGGTCAAGGGGCTGGCTAATAAAAACACTCATCATTGTGGTCCCTCTAGAAAGGAAAAACAACCAAGTGAAATCATATGATCAGCCAAAGAGATGGTGGCGAGGGAATGAAACAACCAAGGCTCATCTAGCAGAATTTAGCGGATAAAAACGGCAATCACGAGATGTAAATCGGGTATGGGTTCATTTTTACACAAGCTTGAACCATGGAGAACTCTGCTTGGATTCGGTTTCATGTTTACACAAGCTTTGAAATGAAAAACTATGCTTGTTATAAGTTCACATGCCCCCAGCATAATGACACAAATCAAGGTACGTGCCCCCAAGCTTCATTGCATTCAATGAGGTGGATGGAATGAAGGTTCACTTGCGAGATCTTGGAAAGACTTGACTCAGATTTTATGAGATATTACTCAAAGACTCTACTTGGAAAATGGAGTTGTTTCATTTTTTAACAAGGTTGACACAGTGGAAGAACTATCCTCAGGCAACTCCTTGATTCATTTTTTAACAAGCTGGACACAAGATCAGGAACTATGCTCCAAACTCTTGGTTTCATTTTTAGTGAGATTGACACAAGAACAAACTATCCTCGGCACCTCTTGTTTCATTTTTTAACGAGGTTGACACAAGAAAATAACTATCCTCGGGACCTCTTGTTTCATTTTTTAATGAGGTTGACACAAGAAAAGAATTATCCTCGGGACCTCTTGTTTATGGGCCATACGAGAACATGACTCCCAAGAGATCTTCACTGGAAGGAAGAACCATGCTCTAGGAGGAATGCACATCATTAGGCACCAACAACAGAACAGGTTCCAATGCCCCCACTACATGATGTACAAGACCATCTACATGATCATCAACAAATGCAGAGATGGAACGGGTAGCCACATAATTGACCTATGGCGGGGAAGGTACTGCTTGCGGACAAGAACTGATAGGGGATGAGGGTTGTACAGGAGGCACCGAGTGACTAAAGAATGACAATTGATCGATGGTCACAATTCTTCCAGCATGTGGGAAACAAACCACACAGAAAAGCGAAGAAACAAGTGCCCCCATGACATAAATATAGTCACGGCCAAGGAGAAGACTTAAATCTAACGCACCTTGGACAACCATCATGTCTATATAGATGGTTTTACCTCCCAAAGTAACAGGGAACTTTGGAAGGATCCCCAAAGGTTGACGAGTTCCTTCGTCAAAAGCCAACAGATTCTGAGTGACCGGTACAAGCTGAGGGGTGCCTAAAGCTTGCCAAGTAGTGGAAGGCATGAGGCTAACAGATGCACCTTCATCCAAGAGAGTGTCAGGGACTACCTTATTATAGGCGTGAATTGTAATCTGGAAAGGCATGTAGGATGGAAGTCGGAATACAGTCAGGTGACTCCAGTCGAAGGAAACAACCGAACTACTTGGTGGTGGTATCGTACGATCACCCCCATGCTCTACAGGAACTGAAGAAGGACCCTCTTGATCAGTCAAGATAGAAGGGTCATTCTTGGAATCAGGAGAATCCAATGAGACGAGAAGAACATGAGCAAAATGATCATGATGATCTTCTGGAACGGAGGGAACAACTGGTGGTGAAACCAAGTCGACACTCGTTTCGACTAATGGTTGGTTAGGAACAGGCTTAACACAGCCAGGCTCAGGAAGAGCAGAATGGACAAGAGACGAATCTAAATCAATCTCATGGTCAACGTGGTGAGGGTTGGAAGAGAGCCTCTAATAACCAACTGGAAGTGGAGGTGAAGAAGCTGTAAGACTTTCCAAAATGGCGGAATCTTTATCCATGAGCGGAAAAAGGTGAAGGGGATGATAGCCATCACATAGGCTACAGGGGAATCGAATGTTCCCTTTCCTTTTACCACTACCAGTTAAGGGGTAACATCGACATGAGCTTCAGAGGATGATGAGGGACGAGCCAGATCATGAGACCATACTTCTAAGATCCTAGGAATACCAGGAAAATCACAGAGAAGATGGTCACCCTCGCACAATTTACAAGGAAACTTAACCTTCCGTTGAGGAGTAGAAGGTGTTTCCACCGGAGGTGTACTTGGAGTAATAGTTGCACGGGTGGCATTCCGCTTATCTAACTTCTTCTTCTTCATCTTCCTCTTCTTCTTCTTAGCCTGATGGTTACTCGATTTGGAACTTCCACTAGGCGAAGTAGGAGAGGAGGATGAAGAAACAGGGGAAGAAGGTGAAGGCTCAACCTTAGAATCATTGTGGCGTGATTCAAACAAAGGCAATGGCGAAACAGGAGTCTTGACGCTCAGGACCACTGAGGTTGAAAACAACCAAATGAGAAAACCGATGGTTAACCTAGGTAAGGACAACGTTGCCATATACGAAGCACCACCATTTCCAACAAAAGGAAAAGGACGAGGATTCCCATTTGGGGGAGACCTTGACTGGTGGACTCTGGGAATGTTGCCATCGGGATCAACCTTGAAAGGAACTCTAACTGTAACTAGGAATATTTCATGGGTAGTAAATTTTACGACATTGAAACAAAACTTGGCCTTTTCATTTTTTAAGAGTCGAGAAAAGGATGAAAAGGTGACTCTATCTCTTTCGAGTTTTAATGAGCCTGAAAGGACAAGGGCTCAGGTGATCCTTTTACTTTTAAGGAGTTGAAAAGGAATGAAAGTGACTACTCTGGAATACTAGACAAGAGGTTGACCAGACAAATCACAAAACTGCATATACACCTTGGTGATCAAATGAAAGAGAAATGACCAAGGACTTTCCGTACGACAGTCAATCTTCCCGAATGTTGTGTTCGGTGCATTATGATTCGTAAGGCAGTAGACTCAGCTTCCTATGGATAATAGGTTGATAACCTAGTGGGGTCTCTTGATATATACTCGACGGTACAAGGAGCACAAATCCATGCTAGTACCTATTGGATCACAGAACGAGGAATCACCCAACCTTAGTGAAAACAATAGTAACTAGGTTTAACGACGCTAGAGCACATCTCTAGCCTAGACCTCTAGATAAGTGTGCGTTAGGTTCCAATGCATTTTTAAGTTCATTCAATAAATTTTAGCTGTTAATATTGAATTAAGTTTTGGTTTTAAGGCCCTACCAAATGTGTTTCAACGATTCCTAGGATGCAACTACAATGAGTAAAACACCATTCGTTTCGATGAACAACTACCTAAATGAGGGTAAAGAGTTCATTTCCAAGTAAACGTAAACAATAACAAAAAAATGCAAGAATAGCAGTGCATGGAAGCAATCCAATCACTAAGAAACATGATGCATCAATGCACTAATCTCGCAACTACTAATGAAAGATTTGAACTTTTCTTTCTAATTTCTCAATCATGAAAAATTCACTAATGCAAATGCGCTTTCACTTTCGTATGTCGTATGAATGCAATATTTTTTATTTTTGGATTTAATGACAAACATGCATATGCAAGCCTGACTGATCAAAACAAATGTAATCGATGTTTGAATAGCGAATCGAAATCAAATCAACACATCAAACTAATTTGATGAGCAATCACTATAGACCAATCAAAAAGGATAGAAAAGAAGCAAAATAGCCTCAAACAAATCAATTAGATGGTTTTGGATGAATCTTAGATGGACGAGTAACCCAAACAAACGAATTCTTGACGAAACCTTGAAAATATTTAGGTCACAGTCTAAAAACACAAGACTCATATAAATGAAACTAAGGAGAAAATGCCTTAACCAAATACAACCAAAACAAGTTGATAAGAGACAAGAGATAGTAGGGTGTCATGCGGAAAGAGTTATTTTTGCTGACAAAACTAACCTCCCTAGGAGCCTAAGACTCTCTAGTGAAAAACAAGACAATTAAGAGCAATCCTTCTCTAAACATGCATTATCATATGAGAAACCAAGTGTTTTTCGATCTTACCTGAAGTCCAATGCTATTGTAGTAGTCTAGCCTCATCGATCCAGATGAGCTCCTTCTTCACTTAAACCTGCATACACTAACAATAAAATGATTACATAACACCTGAATATTCCATAAAACAAAACATATTCAACATATAGACCAAGGAGTATATGAAACAATTCATTAACAACAAATCGTTGAGAAGAATGGACTTATTTGTATTAAGGAAACAAAAGAAACCATTACAACCTGAGCCTTGGTGTTGTGCAAGTTCCTCCCAGGGTCCAGCAAGAGTTTTCCTCTACTTTGACAAGTTCACCCACTTCCAAATGAAAACAAGAAAGGATGGTAATCTCTCCTCACAAGCTTACAATGGAAGTCCTAATTCCAGCAGCATCTACCCTTTGGAATGTTCAGCTTTCAACCTCCCCTCCTCTGGCC
>APFE030921803.1:0-11627 GCA_000404065.3 Pinus taeda
CTCAAGTACCATGGCAACCTACATAGGTACATCCAAGATGAGATGGAGTTCCTAGACATCTCCTCGCTCGGCATGACGTATCGATATCCTGTCAAGATCAAGAAGAATCTTAAACAGAAAAAAGAAAGACATTGTATCTGCGAATCTGAATCAAGGGAAAGGCGTCCCCAACCGTAAAGAAAAGGGCAAGGCCAAGGCGGGGCAACCCAGGAGAACCCATTGAAGCCACAAGAAAAGATCAAAACCATGAAGACAAAGAAGGACATAGGAAAGTGGTGTGAGTTCCATAAGAGATCCACTTACAACACAAGTGAGTGTCGGGCCAAGCAGCCATTGGTGGCCAAGCTGAAGGCTTCTGAGTCTGACGCAAGTTCTAAATCTGAGTTAGAACCTAAAAAGGGGAATGACAAAGGGGACAATATGATTGATGCAGAGCCTATTGCCACTGTGGCCACCTCCAAGATCTAGAATATTGAGCCTGAAGATCCAGAAGATCCAAAAGAGGGGGAGTGCCTATTCCACTCACAGATGTGGGTGAAGGGTTCTCCGCTACGGTTCGTTGTCGACATGGTGATCCAAAAGAACCTCATTTCAGTATAGGTCGTGAAGCAGCTAGGCCTACCGGCTACAACACATCCACAACCATATACCATCAAATGGCTTCACCAAGGAAGAGATCTTTGCGTCAGCTAGCAGTGCCACCTTCCCTACAACATCAAGCCCTTCATGAGTGAGGTAAAGTGTGATGTTTCTCCTGTTGAAGTTTTTGATGTATTATTAGGAAAACCATACTTATGGAAGTGGCATGATGTATATGAGTCTAGACCTCACTGTGTTATTATTTCATTTGGTACTAAGTTATACAGGATACTAGAGGTAGCCCCACCTACCGCCATCTCTTTGATCTCTGCTAAGCAATGAAATAAGGTCATCTCCCAGACTAGGAAATTTGTTTTCTTTTTGATTCACTCTCAAAGTAAGGGGAAGGTCATAGCCACATCCATGGCTCTTGGGAAGGGTTCCTCCAAGTAGCAAAAGAAGGTGGATATGGTCATGGAAGAATTTAGGGACATCTTCTCCTCACCCATAGGAGTAACCTTGCATTGTCAGGTCAAACATTCAATCTATTGGACTCCCAGAGCATCTCTACCCAATAGGATGATATATGCTGCTCCATTCTAGAAAATGAAGAGATGAAACAACAAATCTAGGAGTTGCTGCAGAAAGGCCGCATCTCACCAAGTTCCTCGCCTTGTGGGAGCTCGATTGTACTTGTAAAAAAGAAGGATGGGACCTGGAGGCTCTGCATTGATTATCGAGCACTAAACAAAATCATTGTCAGGAATAGGTATCCAATCCCATAGATTGGTGACCTACTAGACCAACTCAAGGGGTCCAAGTATTTCAACAAGATCAATTTGAATTCTGGTTATCACCAAGTTTGAATAGAGCCCATAGATGTATGGAAGACCACCTCTAATCCAAGGAAGGCCTTTTTGAATGGTTGGTTATGCCCTTCGGGTTGACAAATTCCCCTACTACTTTTATGAGGCTAATGGATGACATCTTGCGGCCCTTCACCAACTCGTTTGTGGTGGTTTATCTGGATGACATCCTCATATTCAAAAATTTTTGGGAAGAACACTTGCAACAAATTCGGGAGGTGCTTCAAACCCTTCGGGAGCACAAACTGTGTGCCAACTTGGATAAATTCACCTTTGGCATGAGCCAGGTCCAATACTTTGATTACATCATAGATGAGCGTGGCGTGCATGTGGACCCGACCAAGATCCAAGTCATTCGGGGTTTGTGTTGGGATTATTCCATATCACTTGGCCTTTGAGTCAGATTACTAAGGGCGGGGTGAAAGCAAAGTTTTCCTGGCCTGATTCCCAACATAAGACATTCATTTAATTGAAACACCATCCTTGCTATGCACTAATACTCACATTGCTAGACACAAAACAACCATTTGAAATCGAGAAAAACACGTCAGACTATGCTATTGGTGCAGTCCTCACCCAACATGGGCATCCATTGGCCTATCATAGTGAGGCACTTTACGATACAATTCAGAAGTACCCCACCTATGATAAAGAGATGTAATCCATCATGTAGGCTTGCTGACAATGGAAGCACTACATTTTGGGGAAGGAGACGATCATCCACACCGATAATCAACCTCTTTAGTTTATACAAACATAAGGGAAGTTACAGAATGATCACCATCAAAAGTGGTATACATATCTACAACAATTCCACTTGAACATTAAATACAAAAAGGGTAGCACCAATCATGTTGTAGACTGCCTCATTCAGCCCCCATTTTCATCACTGGCTATTTTTCTCAACTCTTGTGGTCACGGGACCTCTAGATGGCTGCAACTATACAAAAATATCTAGAGTTCACTCGACATACCAGATGCTAGTAGATGGAAAGCAAGTTCCTGATTTCCACCTCCAAGAAACATTATTGTGCTACCTAGGTCGCCTTTGTGTTCCTTCAAGCTAACGTGCCAAGATGATTTAGGAGGCGCACTACAGTCAAGTCGCAGGACACTTTGGTGTAAAGAAAACTGTGGTTGTACTATAAAAGTACTTTTATTGGCCCAAACTCCGACTAGATGTGGGAAATATACCATATCTTGCATTTCATGTGCCATCGCCAAGATAACCATCAAGAAGCAAGGCCTATACATACCTCTTTCTACTCCCAACCTAATGTGGGAATCCATCTCCATGGCTTATATGTTTGGCCTCCCTTCTACCAAGCATGGTAATGACTCTGTATTTGTGGTTGTGGAGAGATTTTCTAAGATGACTATATTAGCATCTTGCAAAAAGAGTATCACAACAGAGGACACTACCAAAATCTTCTTTGAATGAGTATGGGTACATTTTTGGATCCCACAGACCATTATATTAGATCAGGATAGAAGGTTCTTGAGCACATTCTAGTCAAGCCTCTAGACACTATTGGATGCCAAGCTCACCAAATCGACTGCCTTCCATCCCCAGACTGTTGGCCAGACAAAGGTTGTCAATAGGATGATAGTCAACATACTTTTCATGTAAAACTCCAAGCATCCTCGAACCTGGGTTGAGAGTCTTCCATATGTGCAACATAGTTATAATAGAGCTCTCCATAACTCGACTGGTTGCAGTCCCTTTCAAGTGGGTGTAGGATTTCAACCATTGTGTTCGATTGATGTTTCCATGTCTCATGCGACTACACAGACAAAATCCACACATGTACTGTCCGAGGCTGATAAAGCGACCAAATTTATTAAAGACATCCAAGATATCTACTAGTAGGTTCATGGCATCTTGGAGAAGTCAAATTCAAATTACAAGCAACAACATGATCAACATCGGGTGCCATACAAGTTTCACGTAGGCGACAAAGTCTGGTTGCATTTGCAAAAAGAATGCCATAGCGAAGCCCATCAAAAGCTCATAACACTCTGATATGGTCCTTACACCATTACCAAGGCTGTGGGAGACAATGCTTTTTAGCTCAAGATTACCCCATTCCTTGGCCCGTTCCCAGTGTTTGATGTGGACCGCCTTCGACCATACTTCCCACCATTGCTGGACACATCAGACATTATAGAACAACTCACACCAACAAAGTTAAACCAAGAATACATGGAACATGCCACAACTGATCGGATTTTGACATAAAGGTCAAGAACAATCACCAGAAAAAGATCCAATTGTATTGGGTTGTCAAAGTTGGCCAACTCCTGAACCAAGGCAAATGGCTCACCAGGGACCAAATTCAGTAGAAGTTTCCCCATCTCATGGAGGCACTCAACGCAATTTGGACCATTGTTTCCTAAAGGGGGAGGAATAATCTAGGTGGATATTGGTGGCCACCCTCCTATTCCACTTGGACCCCCAACACTGTCTCTTTTAGTTTTTAAGTTTCCTTAATTGTATCACAAGTTACTATTTTTCGCAATTTTTCGGATCTTAAACTTCCAAGCTGTTTTGAGGCCCTAAATGATGTTTTTAGGGAAAATAAAGAGATTGGAAAAGTCCCAAATGAGGTCACAGGATTGCTTCCAACCTATTCTTTGAGATATTTGAAACGAGATATTATGATAGCCAAATAGATATTGTATGCCAAAGTTACGACCCGGGGAAATTGATGTACCAATTTACCCAAACGGGGCCCACAGTTTTGGTGCTTCATCTCCTAGGGTTAGGTTTCTGGATGTTTATGGTTTTTCATTGTTTCTCAATAATAAATAGGCCTTGGAGCATCATTGTAACACAATTTGGAGGCATGTAGCCACCACATCTCTTCTCAGAGATAAGCTACCATTGCCTGAGCTAGTCTTATTTGTTAGAAAATTAGATATTATAGAGCAATGGAACACATGAAATATTGCAGAAATATAAACACAAAAAACACATAAAACAAGAGAGACACAAATATACGTGGTTCACCCAGTTTGGGCTACATCCACAGAGAAACAACTAGTACTTATTTTATTATATTATCCAAAGAACTGAAGAGATACAACCTACATCAGATCCACTGTAACGCCCTCTTCGCTCTCAATCTCCTCTCTCTTCCTCACTCAAAATACAAATATACATAGACACAATACAATTCCCTCATATATAGTGAGGGGTTGCCTTCTAGGGCAAAAAAACCCTAAATTAAACATAACTTCTATCGTCAGATCATTCGCCTAATGAACGGTCCAGATTGACTAGAAATTACTAGACTTTTACAAGGCAATTTTACATCTATTTTTAGCTTCGGGGGTGTTGCCCCCGAATCCCCGTAGGGGGACAAGTCCCCCCACACCCCCTCGTGTGGAGGGGTGTATAGTGTTCCTGGGGTATACATTTGGCTGAATACATAAGATAATCAGGCTCCACATCCAACATTATTTCCATTTTGTTTGTAAGTATATTTCAGTATTTGATATTAAGGAAATGAAGTGTTATTTCTACTGCATCTTTGCATTTATGGTTGTATCTATAATTTTTTGCGTTCTTATTTAAATTTGGATCAGTGGTATCAGAGTGGTCTGCTCTTTCTTTGTTTTTATTTGCATGTCCCCAACAACATCGGGATATAAGGAGTTAGGGCTTGAACTGGCCAAACCTTTGCAAGACCAGCCTAAAAAATCTCAATGGCCTCCCATGGGGGAAGAAGAGAAAGATGAGGATGTAGGATATCCTTTCAAAATCTTGCTCAAAGAATCCCTCAAGCGATAGAGGAATGCGATGATAGACAATTTTGCACAAATCCTTCAATGACTACCTAAGGGCAATGCATATACTTCCAACAGCTACTCTGGAAGTGCCACACCCTTTAAGGTAAAAGTTAATTTTGACATTACCATATTTGAGGGTCAGATAGATGCAAATAGCATATATAAATGGTTAAATATGCTAGAAGGATATTTTTCTGTTCATGATTTTTGTAGACAGGAAAATATTACTTTTTATCTTCTCAAAGCCATCCCCCATATCAAGAACTGGTGGGAAACCCACTGTGAGCAGAAGGATCAAAGTATGCCCTCACTATTTTCAACCATACCCACATGGGATTCGTTCTAAGATGCCATCAAGGATCAGTACTACCCTGTCGATATCTATGAGGATAAATACATAAAGTAGACCACACTGCGACAGAGAAGGGGCCAAGACATGCCGAATTTTACCAATGTTTTTCATACCCTTCGCACAAAGTTGGGTATCAAGTATTATGAGAAACATTTGGTCCTTAAGTACTGTGGCTTCCTACACAAGTACATCCAGGATGAGATGGAGTTCCTGGACATCTCCTCACTTGGCATGACGTATCGATATACTGTCAAGATCGAGCAGAATCTTAAACAAAAAAAGTGAGACTTTGGATCTGTGAATTCGAAGAAAGGAAAAGGTGCCCCCAAACCACAGAGAAAAGGGTAAGGCCAAGGCGGGGTGACCCAGGAGAACCCACCGTAGCCGAAATCAAAGAAAAACACCACAAAGACAAAGAAGGACATGGGAAAGTGATGCGAGTTCCATAAGATCTCCACTCACAACACAAGTGATTGTCGGGCCAAGCAATCATTGGTGGCCGAGCTAAAGGCTTCTGAGTCCGACGCATGTTCAAACTCTGAGTTAGAACTCAACAAGGGGAATGAAAAAGGGAAGTAGATCATTGACGCGGAGCACAAGGCCACTATGGCCACCACCAAGATCCAAAAGGTTGAGCCTGAAGATCCAGAAGAGGGGGAGCACCTATTCTGTTCACAGATGTGGGTGAAGGGTTCTCTGCTGTGGTTCATTGTTGACAACGAGAGCCAAAAGAACCTCATTTTAGCAAAGGTTGTGAATTGGCTGGGCCTACCGACTACAACACATCCAAAACTATAAACCATCAGGTGGATTCACCAAGGACGAGATCTTTGCGTCAGCCAACAGTGCCTCCTTCCCTACAACATCAATCCCTTCATGGATGAGGTACTATGTGATGCTTATCGTCTTGAAGTTTGTGATGTATTATTAAGACAACCATACTTATGGAAGTGACATGCTGTATATGAGTCTAGACCTCACTCTCTTATCATTTCTTTAGGTACTGAGTTATACAAGATACTGGAGGTAGCCCCACCTACTACCATCTCTTTGATCTCTGCTAAGAAATGCAGTAAGGTAATCTCCTAGACTGGGAATTTTTTTTCTTTCTAATTCGCTCTCAAAGTAAGGGGAAGGTCATAGCCACATCCATGGCCCTTAGGAAGGGTTCCTCCAAGTAGTAGAAGCAGGTGGATATAGTTGTGGAAGAATACAGGGGCATCTTCTCCTCACCCATAGGGGTACCCTTGCATTGTTAGTTCAAGCATTAAATCGATATGATTCCCAGAGAAACTCTACCCAATGGGCCGATATATCACCGCTCCATTCTAGACAATGAAGAGATCAAGTGGAAAATCCAGGAGTTGCTGCAGAAAGGGTACATCCGACAAAGTTCTTTGAATTGTGGGAGCCCGATTGTACTCGTACAGAAGAAGGGTGGGACCTAGAGACTCTGCATTGATTATCGGGAACTAAAAAAATCACTGTCAGGAATAGGTATCCAATCCCATAGATTGATGACCTGCTAGACCAACTCAAGGGGGCCAAGTATTTCAGCAAGATCGATCTGAAGTCTGGTTATCACCAAGTTCCAATAGAGCCCACAGATGTATTGAATACCACCTTTAAATCCAAGGAAGGCCTTTTTTAATGGTTTGTTATGCCATTCGGGTTGTTAAATGCCCCTACTACTTTCATGAGGCTAATGGAAGACATCTTGCAGTCCTTCAACAACTCGTTCATGGTGGTTTATCTGGACGACATCCTCATCTTCAATAAGAGTTGGGAAGATTACTTGCAACACATTCGACAAGTCCTTCAAACCTTTCGGCAACACAAACTGTGTGCCATCTTGGAGAAATGCACCTTTGGCATGAGCTAGGTCCAATACTTGGGTTGCATCATAGATGATCCTGGTGTGAATATGGATCCGACCAAGATCCAAGTCATTCTGGATTGGCCAACCCCAACCACTCTAATGGAGCTTTGTAGCTTTTTGGGCCTTGAAAATTGCCATTGGAGGTTCGTGTTGGGATTCTCCCATATAACTTAGCATTTGAGTCAAATTACTAAGGGTAGGGAAAAAGCAAAGTTTTCCTGGTCCAAGTCCCAACAGAAGGCATTCATTGAGTTGAAACACTACCTTTTCTTTGCAACGGTACTCACACTGCTAGACTTGCAATAGCCATTTGAAATTGAGATAGACGCCTCAGACTATGCTATTGATGCACTCCTCACCTAGCATGGGCATCAAGTTGCCTATCATAGTGAGACACTTTTCGATACAATTCAGAAGCACCCCACCTATGATAAAGAGATGTATTCCATTGTGCAGGCTTGCCGACAATGGAAGCACTACATTTTGGGGATGGAGACGGTCATCCACACCGATCACCGACCTCTTCAGTTTATACAGACACAAGGGAAGTTGCAGAACGATCGCCATCAGAAATGGTCTACATATCTGCAGCAATTCCACTTGAACATTAAATACAAAAGGGGTAGCACTAATAATGTTGCAGATTGCCTCAGCCGACCCCCAGTCGCAATACTGACTACTGTTCTCAATTCTTGTGGTCAAGAGACCTCTGGATGGCTGCAACTATACAAATATGATCTAGAGTTCGCCTCAACATACGAGATGCTAGTAGCTGGCAAGCAAGTTCCTGATTTCCATTTCCAGGACCCATTATTATGCTACCTAGGCCACCTTTGTGTGCCTTCAAGCTAGCATGCCAATAAGATTTGGGAGGCGAACTACAATCACGTCGCATAACACTTTGGTGTGGAGAAAACTATGGTTGTACTACAAAAGTAATTTTATTGGCCCAAACTCCGATTGGATGTTGGGAAATATATCAGATCCTGCACTGCCCGCGCCATTCCCAAGTCAACCATAAAGAAGTAAGGCATGTACACTCCTATGCCTACTCCCATCCAGCCGCGGGAATCCATCTCCATGGACTATATGTATGGCCTCCCTTCTACCAAGCATGGTAATGACTATGTATTTGTGGTTGTGGAATTTTTTTTTTAAGATGGCTATATTGGCGGCCTTTAGAAAGAGTATCACAACAAAAGACACTGCCAAACTCTTCTTTGAATGAGTATTGGTACATTATGGGATCCTGCAGACCATTATATCAGATCGGGATAACAAGTTCTTGAGCACATTCTAGTCAAGCCTCTGGACAATATTGGACACCAACTCACCAAATCGACTACCTTCCATCCCCAGACTGATGGCCAGACGAAGGTCATCAATAGGATGATAGTGCACATACTCTGCATGTACAACTCAAAGAATCCTCGAACTTGAGATGAGACTCTTCCATATGTGAAACAAGGTTATAATAGATCTCTCCATATCTCAACTGGTCATAGTCCCTTTCATGTGGGTCTAGGATTTTAATCATTGTGTCTGACTGATGTTTCCATGCCTCATGCGACTACGCAGAAAAAATCCACACATGTACTATCTGAGGCTAATAAAGCAACCAAATTTATTGAATGCATCCAACACATCCACCAACAGGTTCATGACATCCTGGAGAAGTCCAATTCCAAGTATAAGGAATGACATGATCAACATTGGGTGCCACACAAGTTTCAGGTGGGCGATAAAGTCTGGTTGCATTTGAAGAAATAACGCCTTAGCAGAGCCCATCAGAAGCTCATACCACTCCGATATGGTCCTTACACCATTACCAAGGCTGTGGGAGACAATGCTTTTGAGCTCAAGATTCCCCCATTCCTTGGCCTACACCTAATGTTCAATGTGGACTGCCTTCAATCATACTTCCCACCATTGCTAGACACATCAGACATTACAAACTAACTCACACCAATAGAGTTAAACCCAGACTGCATGGAACATGCCAAACTGGTCGAATTATGGACACACAGGTCAAGGACACTTTCTAGCAAAAGATCCAACTGTATCTGGTTGTCAAAGTTGGGCAACTCTTGCACTAAGACAAACGGCTCAATAGGGACCAAGTTCAGCAGAAGTTTCCCCATCACATGGAGGCACTCAATGCAATGGGGGCCATTGCTTCCTAAGGGGGGAGGACTGATCTAGGTGGATATTGGTGGCCACCCTCCTATTCTCACTTGGACCCCCAACACTGTCTCTTTTAATTTTTTTGTTTCCTTAATTGTAGCACAATTTACTATTTTTGGCATTTTTTCGGGTCCTAAACTTCTAGAGCCATTTTGAGGCCCTAAACAACGTTTTTAGGGACTTACTCTTAGATATCTTCGAAACAAGGTATTATGATAGCCAAATGAAGAATGTATGCAAAAGGTTATGATCTTGATAAATTGATGTACCAATTTACCCAAACGGGACCCACAATTTTGGCACTTCATCTCCTAAGGTTAGGTTTCTGGATGTTTAGGGTTCTCCATTGTTTCTAAATAATAAATAGGCCTTGGAGCCTCATTGTAACACAATTCAGAGGCATGTAGCTACCACATCTCTTCTCAGAGATAAGCTACCATCGCTCAAGCTAGTCTTATTTCCATTCTGTTTGTAAGCATATTTCAGTATTTGATATTAATGAAATGAAGTGTATTTTCAGCTCCATCTTCGTATTTATGGTTATGTTTGTAATTTGTTGCATTCCTGTTTAAATTGAGATAATTGGTCTTACCGACACACCTGCAAAATTTATGTGTTTGACGAGAAACGTGTTGTGCCCTTACCTAGACAGGTTTGTAGTGGTTTTTATTGATGAAATTTTGGTTTATTCAAAGACTAAGGAGAAACATGAAGAGCATTTAGCTGTAGTGTTACAACTACTAAGAGAGCATAAGATTTATGCATAGCTTAGTAAATGCGACTTCTTCTAGCGAAAAATCCATTATTTGGGACACATTGTCTCAAAGGAGTGGGTAGTTTTTGATCTAGAGAAGGTTAAGGTCACCATGGAGTGAGAAACATCAAATAATGTGGATGAAATTAGGTCTTTCATGGGGCAGAAATCTACTACAAAAGATTCATTAGAAATTTCTCCAAGATTGGTTATCCAATCACAAAGTTAGAAAAGAAGGGGAGGAAGTTCGAAGGGATAGATGATTTCACAATAATATTTGAACCACTGAAGTAGTTACTAATCAATGCACCCATGCTAAGAACAAAATCCTCAGATCAAGACTTTTGGTGTGCACCTCTGCTTGTAAGGAGGGTCTTGGTGGAGTCTTAATGCAAGAAGGCCAAGTCATCTATTATGAATCACAAAAGCTAAATGAACATGAGAAGAACTATGTAACCCATGAATTGGAGCCTTGGTATAATATTCATTTTAATTATTGACCATGGATGGTTGAGGTACTTGCTCAATCAACTTAAATTAAATGCTAGGTAGGCTAGATGGATAACTATGCTTAACGAGTTCGATTTCAAGATTAGATACATTAAAGGAAAGTAAAATCAAGTGGTTGATGCACTCATATGGAGGTTGCAATTGAATCATGTATCATCCATAAGTTCCAATGGAACTAACCTTGAAGGAAGAATAAAAAATGCAAGGTAGCAAGATGAGAAACATCAATAGTTAAAAGTGAAATTGCAGCGAGGTTCTAGAGGAAAAGAAAGTAAGGATTATTAACTTACAAAAAAAGGGATGATTAAATTTAAGAACATAATTTATGTGCCAAATAGAGACACCTTGAAGAAAATTGTATTAAAAGAGTTTCATGCAAAGTCATATTATAGTCATCTAGGATATCAAAATACTCTAACAACAATCAAGAAATTTTATCATTGGCTTGATCTAAAAGAGAGGTGGCTATTTTCATTTCCAAATGCACGATGCAACCTATTCCCATTTCATAATGGAAGCGGGAAGTGATCTATATGGAATTTATTATTGGGATTTTGAGAACTTCTAAACGACATGATGCAATCATGCTAGTGGTTGACAAGTTAAGAAAAGTGGCTCACCTTGTAGCTGTTAAGCGTACAAATTCAGTGGGTGATTTGACTCATTTTATTATCAAAGATGTTGGGTTGTGTCATATTATTTCCACGACTA
>APFE030921816.1:0-64572 GCA_000404065.3 Pinus taeda
ATATATATTAAATTTAAATAATATAAATAAAAATATATAAGAAATTAATAATATGTTAAAGTGATTTGAATTTAAAATAACTATATTAATTAAAATGTTACATGGATTTTTTGGAAATGGAATACGGGTGAATGTAAATGAAAATTAAATTAATTCACAACTACCAACTTAAAATTACCTAATAATTTTAGGTGCTATTTCAGTTGAAATGGAAATGACCTTGCAAGTCCTAAGTCATTGTTGCATGGCAATCCTAGAATGGCGTTATCCTTCTCTGGTCTTTTTTACAATAATAAAATATTTTTTTACAAATTTATATGTACTTCAATTTTCTTAAACGCAACGTGACTAAATATTTTTGTATAAATGTATCCGTACTTTAATTTCTTAAACAAAACGTGACTAATCTCTGAGTAAACGTCCGTGCGGGGTTGATCTATTTGATGGTCATCGTTGGATAATTTCACCTACTCTTAACGGCTCATGTATCCAACTCTTTTTTATTTTAATTGGTTGTCGGTTAGAGGGCATGATTACTTAAGTAAGAAGTTAATTTATTTGGTTTTGAATTTTAATAACCAACGACCGATCCATATTGGTAAGAGATTTCATCGTTCAGTAAACCAAACCAAAGATGAATAATGCAACGACAAACGATGGTTTCGTTTCTTGCGGGATCGGCCATCAACACTGCCAAAGAGCGGCTGGCTGGCTGTCGCAACTATAGTTGAAATTGAATATATATGGAAAATTATATTAAAATAAAAATAAAATTGATAATGAATATTTTTGAGGATGTTAGAATTTATTTACTTGAAAAGATATATTTTAAATTGTAAAAAGAAGGTTACTTAAGTAATGATTTAATATAATTTCAAATATTTATGTAATTTTAAGAAACAAATTTAAATGATTTAAAAGTAAATTTATATTTTTGCAGATGATTTTGGATTTGTAACATTTTTATCCCATATTTACCTAGATAACTGTTTAACTAGGGTAAATATGCGACCAGAGGTCACTATAATGGGATTCAATCTCGTAAGTCACCTTAAAGAAGTGAAATCGATGGAAACACATCATACATACCTTACACATCAGTAGCATAACTCCCAGGAACCCTCTCAACCACTCAAGTAACCAACCCTTGGGTCCCACTAAGTTTTTAAACCATTAAACCCTCAGATGCTCTCTTGATATGGAAAAGTTGTGTCCAGGAGGCTCCAGATGTTCCCACAATATGGGTATGCATGCGTCTAGGGACTTTTCTCCTCAGACTTGTGCTTGCGACTCTAGGATTTGTGCCACTTTTTCAGGCCCAGAGCTCAGGTCACTGCCCATAACTCAATGACAAGTTCATAAATGAATTTACATGACAGAACAATGATGCATCTGCAAAACAGTGACAAGGTCTAGACTGGACCCCTACTAGCCATGACATGCATTTCGTCAAACATGTCACAAATATGTAACCTACAGGTTTAAGCAACAAGTTCAAGCTCAGGGGTCTCATAATTATCTGAGAATCACTAAGAAGCATTGATGCCTCAACACATTAGTTGCAATTTCATCTATTATGCCATAGATACATTGTTCATTCATTTACGATTAAAAACATGATGAGAGCCATACATAGCCACTGTCATAATACATGTTCATATTTTGCATAATAACAACATAAATACCAAGCAAACAACAACCATGTAATCCACATATAAACCAATATAATACTCATGAAATAACAAGAAGAAATAACCCTATATTAATGATGCAAAGACCAATCAGGTTCAGGACTTCCACAAACCACCCGACCATAGACATGGTTGAGCCAAAACTCTCTTTAGCTAGTCACCCCCGTGCCATATTCCAAGCATGATGTGGAATCTCATAAAACACATCAATCAAAACCATCTAGGGCTTCCAGAGGCCAAACCACCTCAACCCATCAAATAGTGATTCCACCTCACAGTCAAACATCACAAAACATCACCAGATTGGTCTCTGCCCAAGCCTTCTAGAGCACCACAACATTTGTTCCAACCAAGGTCCAAGACTAGTAACTCAACCCATGACTGCTATTAGGCTCCAGAGCATTTGTCCAACCAAAGCTCCAGGACTAGTAACTCAACCCACCAAGGGCTCCATAGCATTTGTCCAACCAAGACTCCAGGACCAGTCACTCAACCCACCAAGGGCTCCAGAGCGTTTGTCTAACCAAGGCTCTACGAACTAGTATCTCAACCCAAGCTAAGAAAACATGAGAAAAAACCAGGAAAAAAATAAAAATAAACCGACAACACCATGGCTATCCAGGAAATGGCAAGGCTAGGAAAATCCACTGTCAATCAAGGAAATCCTCCATGCCAATGACAGATCATGACCAATAAAAAACATGCATACTCCATGCATGCCAAAACTAGTGAGAAAAACATACATGCAACTCAGTACCTACAAGCAAAACCTATTGCAGTTGTTGATCTCGATGTCCTTTTGCGCTTTTCTATTCTTCCTTTGCCTTATTGCTCCAAAACCCCAAGTATGCCACACTCCTCCAAGACTGCTCCAAGAAACTCTTTGTGTCCAAGAGTATGAGAGAGAGAAAATAGAGAGAGAGCTCCAAAACTGAATTGACAAAATTTTGTGATATGATCCTTAGAAGCCTTTTTATTAATGAGGACTCTATTTTCTTCATTTCCCTCCTCACATGCAAACTGTGATCTTTCACCTCCATTTTCTCCTAATTTCCATTATTTTCATAAATAAATGTGTCAAAATGTCATTTTTCCTTTCCAGATCCTTTGCCAATTTCCTTAGTTATTAATTAATCACAAGTGATCTCCATCACTATGTTTTTGCCCAACATTCAACTTGGAATACGTGTCCCGTGACCATGGTTATCATTTTTCCTTTATTAAGTTTTATTACATGGATTTTTTACCAGGGCTATTACAGAACCCACCCCCTTAGGGGAACACCTTCCTAGGTGTTCAACAACACCTACAACCAACAAGACTGTTGTAAGAAAAACATACTACCCATGGAGCTTTATAACTTAGCTCGTTGCAGCATTTACAATGATCATCCTGCTAAGAAGAAAACCAACAAGACAACATAAAAAGTATAACATCATAATGACATGACACCCATACCGCTTATTGGAACTTTATACAATATCTCATGGCGGTATTTACATCTATATACATATGTATACGTGCCAAACATCACCAAAACATGTACCAAAAAGATATACCAAAACATCTACTCAGCGAGCAAATAAGGAAGGATAAATAACCTGCATATGATATTCCATCTCCCATGTAGCTTCATTGGACCCAAAGTGCTTCCATTGCACTTTAACCTACTCAATTGCTTGGTTCTAGAGCATGAACATCTTTCTCTACAAAATGCACTGCAGCTCTGGCTGAAATTCTCCTTCTGGCTCCACCTGCAATACAGACTAGTCAATCACATGATTAACATTTTTTAACATACTTCTTAAGAAATGACACTTGGAAAACATCATGGAATTTCACTGCCAGAGGAAGTGTAAGTCGCAAGGCTATTAGCCAAATCCTCTCAATAATCTTGAAAGGTCCACAAAACCAAGGTGTTAGCTTGGTACATGATCCAATCCACAATGAGCTCTTCTTTGGTATAATGCACAAGTATACTTGTTCCCCAACCTAGAAATCGAACAACCTATTCAAATTTGCATAGCTCTTCTGTCTATCTTGTGCCGCTTCCAAATTCTTCTTGATTACTTTCATTTCCCGCTCCATGTTTGCCAACATGTTCGGTCCAATCAACACCATGTTAACTGGATCACTCCAACTGATGGGAGTACTACAACTCCGCCCATACAATACCTCAAAAAGATTCATCTTTAGTGACTCTCGGTACCCATTGTTGTAAGCGAACTCTACCAGTGGAAGGCACTCTTCCCACTTCCATTGTTGATGCATCACATACATCCTCAACATTTCCTTCAATATCATGTTAACCCTATTTGTCTGTCCATATTTCTGTGGATGATAAGTTGTACTAAAGGACAACTATGTGCCCAAACCTGCAAATAACTCCTTCCAAAACTTGGAAGTGAACTTCACATCCTTGTCTGACGCAATATTCTTTGGAACTCCATGCAATCTGACCACGTCCCTAATGATGACTAGTGCTACATCACTCGCTGAGAATGTAAAATTCACTAGAATGAAATGCACTACTTTTTTCAACATGTCCACCACTACCATGATGGAATCATGCTGTCTCACTGCCCTTGGAAAACCTATGATAAAGTCCATGGAAATGACCTCCCATTTCCATTATGGAATCAAAATTGTCTATGTCAGTCCACCTAGATGCTTACAATCTTCCTTCACCTGCTGATAATCCAAGCACCTAGCCACAAACGCTGCTACGTCTCTCTTCAAATTCGGCCAATAGTTAAACTTCTTCACTGTCATTAGTGTCTTCTGATTACCCGGGTGACCTGGATATGGTTTCAAATGAAACTCCCTCAAGATCACCTTCTTGAGCTCACTGTTATCTGACACACTTATCTTGTCCCTAAATCTAACCAATCCATATAACATGAGACGGTAGTCCACATCATGTGCACCTACATCTGTACCTATACATGTACCACTACCTATACATGTACATGTACTACTACATGTACCTGTACTTGTACCACTACCTATACCTATACCTGTACTCTGTTGCAACCTGTGCACAATCTCCATATACTTGTCATCCTGCCAACTTGCCTGCATGATCCTATCCTATAAATTTGTCTCATAGGAGCTCATAGTTGTTATGTGATTTACTTGTATTCACCTTCTAAGAGCATCTAACACCCTATTCTCTTTACCTTTGATATATCTGATCTCAAAGTTGAACTTACTAATCGTGGCCAACCACCGAGCCTACCTTCCATTCAGATTCAGTTTGTTAAATAGATACTGCAAACCATTGTGATCACTCATCAATACAAACCTCCTGCTAAGAAGATAATGCCTCCACATCTTCAATGCATATATGATCACTACCAACTCAAGATCATGTGTCGGGTAGTTCTACTCGTTCTCATTCAGTTTCTGTGACTTGTACTCGTAGCATACCACCTGTTCATCCCACATAAAGAATCCACCAAGTCCTCTCTTGCAAGCATTTAGTACATAATACACACTCTTTGTCCAAATCTACAATATTTAACATTGGTGCATACGTCAACAACTACTTGAGTTGCTCAAAACTGGTCGCACACTCCTCTATCCATTAAAGCTTCTTACCTTTCCTCTGCAATGATGTCATAGGATAAGCAATCTGCGATAATTCCCTGATGAATCTCCTATAATAACCTGCTAACCCCATGAAAGACCTCACCTCATCCACATTCATAGGAACTTCCCACTCCATGACAGCTCTTACATTTTCTCGGTCCACTGCTATGCCCTCCTTGGAAACCACTTGTCCCAAGTAATGTATCTCAGTCTGAAAGAAACCACACTTGCTGAGCTTAGCATACAATTGATGCTCTCTCAACAAATTCAACACTGCTGCTAAATGATCAGCATGCTCTTATTTATTTTTAGAATATACCAATATATCATCAATGAACACAACAAAAAACTTGTCCAAATATGTACGCAATGCACTATTCATCAAGCATATAAAGGTAGTTGGAGCATTGGTTAAACCAAATGGAGTTACAACAAACTCGTAATGCCCATACCTGGTCTAGAAAGATGTCTTATATATGCCCTCTTCTTTAATGCGTACCAGATGATATTTGGATCTTAGATCAATTTTTGAGAACACTGTGGCTCCCTTCAATTGATCGAACAAATAATAAATCCATGATAATGGATACTTGTTGTTTATGGTCACTTTGTTCAACTATCTGTAATCAATGCACAACCTGAGAGTACCATCCTTATTCTTCGAAAACAATACCAGTGCATCCCATGGTGATACACTTGGCCTAATGTATCCCTTGTTCAACATTTCCTTCAACTACAGCTTCAACTCTACAAACTCAGGAGTGCTCATCCTGTAAGGTGCCTTTGATGTTGGAGCTACTCGTAGCACCAACTCAATAGAAAATTCTACTTCCCTGTGAGGTGGAAAATCTAAAATATCTATAGGAAATACATCCTGAAAATATTGTAGAACGAGGTACCTTCTCAAAACATCTGCATCCTCAACTTCCTTACCTTTGTCATTAGAAATGTGCACTGCAAATAACATACACCATTTCCTATGACTATGCTTGGCCTGCATAACTGTCACCATTCTAACTAATGTTGCTTTCTTCTTACCCAGTAAAACTCTCAGTTCTTCGTTGTCATCCAAGCACTCAATATTTTTTTCATAACAATCCACCTTGTTTATATGAAGGTACAACCAATCCATTCCCAACAACGTACTGTATGATCCCAATTGTATACATTCAAATGTGTTGAGGTATGCATACCATTCAAATCAAATTTACAAGCTCTTACCCAGTGATGAACTCACTTCTTTGTACCTATGGCCAACTACACTAACCAAGGATCTGCATGCACTTCTTTATTCAAACCACACTTATCCACCAAGTCAGCATTAACATAACTATAATTAGATCCAGGGTCAATCAAAATAAAAACAAATTGGTCACAAAGCTTACCGTCCATCTCAATAATAGACGCTTGGTGATCTGCTTGTTTGTCATTCAATGCTGCATAGATTCTACAAATACTTTGCTCAACATCTCCCACTGTCTGTTCCTCTTTAGCACTATAGATATGCGATCTACCACCTTGATGTTGTGGACAGTATCTCCTACGATGCTATCCTCCACAAGTCCAACACCACATGGGCTCCTTATTTTGGTCCTCATATTGAAGTCCCTGTCTTACTGTCAAATGCATTGAACTTATTAGATGGTGTTGCGTTCTATTTATTACCTATACCTTGAGGTCTTGTTCACTTCTTTTCCCATTTTCCTTTGTTCTTTGCATTACCTTTCCAGTGCAGCTTAGTCTCAAATTTACGCTTCGATTATTCATACCAATTCTTTAACTTTCAGATGGCATCCTCCAATTATCTAGGCTCATCGAACTCAATAATTTATTTGAATGCAATCTGTAATCCGCTAATGAATATCTAAATCTTGGCCTTCTCCTCCTTGAGGGAAGGCACATACCTTAGTAGCTCCAAGAACCTGCTAGTGTACTCCTCATTTGTCATCGATCCCATCTTTAGCTCACAGGATTCTTTTGCCCTATCATCAAAGTATCTCTCTAATAGGTACTTCTTCTTGAATAGTCTCTCGAACTCATTCCAAGTCAAGTCCTCCTCATGAATACCTCTGACAGTCTTCAAATATTCCCACCAAATATCTTCTTTACCTTTGAGACTGAATGTAGCTATTATGGCTTTCATGTTCTCTGAATAATCATGCAACATGAAGAACTTCATCATACCAAGCAACCATGCCTCTTCATCTTGTGGTTCTTCATCTCTCCACCAAATGTAGGTGGATTTTCTTTCTTAAACTCATCCAAAAAATATCTCCTATCACTCCTCCTATAAGGATGATAATGATGTCAATCATAATTTCTGTCAGAACTAGAACCAGAATAGTACCTACGCCCATCACCTCTCCTATCTGGAGTGTTCAAGGACATTCCATCTATGATCATGTCATCTCTATCTGACCTGTACCCACCAGGAGATCTATTTCCATATTCCCCATTAGTTATGTTCTGCTGCTCACGGATGATCCGAAGTGGTCTCTGTCACTGGAATTTTAACAAACTCTTAAGTATCATTGCATTTACCTCTACTTATTTCTCCTGTACCTTTATGATTCTATCATTTTTTGCCTTACAACTCCTTATTTCTTCCTTTAAACTTCTCAATGTGTCTTCCAAATCAGAAGTGTGCCCAACACCACACTACTCATCTAATCCATAGGGAGAGTCTTAGGAACTGTAGTCTATTATCGTGTTAGTCATCTTTGATATTCTTCCTGCAAGGTATATCATGTTAGCTAAACCAAATCACAATAAACCAATGTACCTTACATAATTCGAGGAGGATACCTCATCTGCAGGATCAACTAAACAATGTAATACATGTATAACATAATCATGACAACATATAGAAATATAGCACATACACATATAACCTTATAACCATCATTCTAGCTAGAGTTTAGTCATCAATGCATGGCCATATCAACTACACATACTATGACCTCATGCATGACAACAACCACCACATCAGTGTACACTTGACCACATGTGAATACTAACGTGCATAAGCAATGAATAATCAAACATACACTCATAACAAAACACTCCACAACAACACCATCAACTTCCTATGGCGACCTCATTGCAACCATAACCCATACCATACAAATGCAACAAGCACACAATATTACAACACAAGAAACATGTATGCAACCAAAATGAATGCATGACCAACACACAACCAATCCAGTCTGAGGGGTGAACCATGCCTTGATACCACTCTATAACAACCTCATCCCACATCTACCGACATAACTAGCCAACCAGGGTAAATATGTGATGAGATGCCATTATAATGGGATTCAACCTCCTAAGTTACCTTAAGGAAGTGGAATCAATGGAAACACACCATACGTACTTTCCACATTATAGAACTCCCAGGAGCCCTCTCAACCACTCAGGTAACCAACCCTTGGGTCCCACTAAGTTCCTAGACCATTAAACCCCCAGACGCTCTCACAACATGGGTATGCATGCATCTGGGGAAATTTTCCCTCATATCTATGCCTGCGACTCTGGGATTTGTGCCATTTTTTTAGGCCCAAAGCCTAGGTCATTACCCAAAACTCAATGAAAGGTTCAAAAACGAATTTACACGATAGAACAATGATGCATTTGCAAAAACAATGAGAAGGTCTAAACTGGACTCCTACTAGCCATGATAAGCATTTCGTTAAACATGTCACATATATGTAACCTACATGTTTAAACAACATATCCAAGCATAGGGGTCTCATACTTATCTGAGAATCACTAAGAAGCATTGATGCCTCAACACATTAGCCGTAATTTCATCTATTAGGCCATAGATACATTGTTCATTCATTTACGAGTAAAAACATGATGAGAGCCATACATAGGCACTATCATAATACATGTTCATATCCAACATAATAACAACATAAATACCAAGAAAACAACAACCATGTAATCCACATATAAACTAGTATAATACTTATGAAATAACAAGGAGAAATAACCTCATATTAGTGATGCAAAGGCCAAGTAGGTTCGAGACTTCCATGAACTACTTGACCATAGACATGATTGGGCCAAATCTCTCTTCAGCCAGTCACCCCCGTGCCATATTCCAAGCATGAATTTTGGATCTCATAAAACACATTAATCAAAACCATCCAAGGCTTCGAGAGGCCAAACCACCTCAACCCATCAAACAATGATTCCACCTCACGGTCAGACATCACAAACCATCACCAGATTGGTCTCTACCCAGTCTTCCAGGGATCTAAAGCATTTGTTCTAACCAAGGCTCCAGGACTAGTAACTCAACCCACCGCGTCTGCCAGACTCTAGAGTGTTTGTCAAACCAAAGCTCCATGAACAGTAACTCAACCCACCAAGGGCTCTAGAGTGTTTGTCCAAGCAAGGCTCCAGAGAGTAGTAACTCAACCAAAGATAAAGGAAACATGAGAACCAACCAGAAAAATAAAGAAATGAACCCAAAATACCATGGCTATCTAGGAAATGGAAAGGCTAGGAAAATCCATTGTCAATCTAGGCAATCATCCATGCCAGTGACAGAGCATGACCAATAAATCACATGCATATGCTATGCATGCCAAAACTAGTGAGGAAAACATACATGCAACTCGATACCTGCAAGAAAAACCCCCTATAGTTATTGATCATGACGTCTTCTTGCACTTTCCTTCTCTTCATTTGCCTTCTTGCTCCAAAACTCCAAGTATGCCACACTCCTCCGAGAGTGCTCCAAGAAACTCTATTAAGTGTTCAAGAGTATGAGAGAGACAGAATAAAGAGAGCAATCCAAAACTGAACTGACAAAAGTCTGTGAACTGATCTTTAGAGGCCTTTTTATTAATGATGCCTCTATTTTCTTCATTTTCCTCCTCACATGCAACTTGTGACCTTTCACCTCCCTTTTCTCCTATTTTCCATTATTCTCATAAATAAATGTGCCAAAATATCACTTTTTCTTTCTAAAGCCTTTGCCAATTTCCTTAGCCATTAATTAACCACAAGTGATCCCCATGACTATGTTTTTGCCTAACATTTAGCTTGAAATATGTGTCCCATAACCATGGTTATTATTTTTCCTTTATTAACTTTTATTACATGGATTTTTGACGAAGACTATTACATGATTTTCATTTATGAAAATGAAATCAACTTTACTCAGAGAAAAACCTTACTAAGAGAAAAAAATTATTTATGTAATTTAAATTCTTATATATGAATCTCTTAACTCATCAAAATTGTATGAGTATATTATTTACATAAAAAAGTAAAACTCATAGTCCATCAAAAGTTGTACGTATATATGCTTTCATGTGATGGGTGCAAACAAAAACTTCCACTTTTATAATTTACACCCCTACAAATGTATAAATATCTTTGTATCTTGTTTTGCGTAAAATAAACATCACACTCCAAAATACCTTTGTGTCTCCGTTTGTGTAAACAAAACCTCACACTCGAAGGTGCAAATTTCACTCCTATTAGTTCTCGGTTTATTAAAAATTGTATGTGTTTTTATGTATACGCTGATGATACTTCATTTAATTTTTTTATGTTGATATTTCATTTCATATAATTGCTTTATAAATTAGTATATATGCCTTTTAAAGATAAATCTAATAAGCATCTAAAAGAAATTTTTTTTTTTTTTAAGGTATAATTTTTTTGAAAATATGTTTATATCTCGAAAGGTTTGACCATTCTCAATATTTAATAGAATTATGGTTAAAATGTATTAATATGATTTATGATTAAGATCTATCAATATTAATTTTGTGTGTGTATTTTCTTGGGCACTTGTACTGTGTAGACTACACAACGTAAATTTGAAATTCCAACAAATCTTTGTTGTATCTCATACAAATCTAATAGAAAAAATATACCTAGAAAAATGCCAAAATAAAAGACAATAAAACTAATTGAAATGTTTTGAACGGTCATTATTTAATTTTTACAATTGCTAGAGACATTGTTTTTTTTAACCATACATAATATATAAATATTTGAGAATGAAATATTTTACTTAATATGGACTTGAATTTTTTTATTTATGGATTACATTGTCCATATTAAAATGTTTTTTGATTAGTAATAAATTTTTTAATTGACATTAATATTACTTAAGTATGCAATTTGAGATTTTTTTTTTCCATGACCCACATTAAAGTTTATTATTATTATTATTAAAAACAATTAAATACCACATATTAATTTTATATTCTGAATTGAATGGATTATACATTTCCCTCTTAGTTACTTCCTTTTTTAACGTATTGAATTATTTTATTATGATAAATATTAAAATTTAAGTATAAGAATTATACATATTTGTCACACATTAAAGGAATAATGTAATTTTAATTCACATGGGTATTGAAATATTTTATTTACCAACTTAGATCCATTTAAAATTCCGAACTATCAAGCACCTAGACGGATCAAATCTCTCAAGATGCAAACCTCTTTTTAATACAAAACTGAATAGATGTAAACTTAATATAAATCCACGCTGGTGTAAAATTCTTCTAAGTGGAACATTTTGAAAATTAACTCTCCCTAAAAAATAAAATTATTAAATGTTCAACGTTGAACTTTTATCAGAACAAAAGCAAAATCTTTATATAAATACTTCATATAATATATTTCCAGTAAGTTGTTATTAGGGATTTGACTTCCACCACTAATCGAGTTGGTTGTCCAACTATGGCACCTCATCCCTTACTAAGACATGCATTGAGGTAGATTGAACATACATATGGGAGGAAATGAAACCCTCGTTGCTCTCATCGTTGTTATTCATGCATCCACTTTCCCTCTTGTCATGGTGTATATATGTAGACAACTCTATGATGAGGTTACAAGTTTCACTTTGCGATGGAGGGAGCAATTTATTGGACATCGAGTTTTTCTCTTTTCTTGATCTATTCAGGGCTTTCAGAAGGATGGATATTTGGTCCCACGGAAGAGGCAACAAACCCTAACTTCCCTCACCCCTGTTTTTTTATGCTTCCCCTTGTCCTCTTACCGCAATGTTTTTTTGCAGGTGACTCCATGGCGTGTTTTTGTGGTTCACTCAACGATGGATGGTGTGCTTTTGGACAACAAGGGTTTCTCTTCTAATGATTTGTTTGAGGTTAGTAGTAGCCTAGTTTCTCTCATTGTTCATATCGTCCCTCCTACTAGTGCTCTTGGTGTCGCTGGAGATAAGGTGGTCGTGGTTTTCCTTATGCCCAATGAACCTATTTTTTCTTGTTAGTTTTATACTTTGCAGTCGAGGGTGTTGTTCTCATCAGTCAATGTTTTAGGGACATTGTCAGAGATGCTTGTGTTCTTTGAGAGTGTAGTCGTCAAGGACACTCCCCTGCTCCGTTCAAGGTTTCGTCTTGTAGTTTGTCCCTTCGGGGTTTCGATGGAAGACCTTTGGGCTTTGTTTTGGTTCTATTAATGCTTCTTTGTTGGGGTTTTTTAACTTGCATTGTAATGGGGTGCTTTCCTGCAAGTTGACATGCCTGGTTTTTTCATGCTTGTCGAAGCATCTTGTCAGTCAAAGTATCTTCCACCATTATTATGTTCTTGTCAGCCAGAGTATCTTTCATCACTGTAGTTTGATGAGTGGTTTCCCATTGTTTGGGCTATATCCAATATTCCCTATGAGGTTTTTTTGAGGGGCCTGTGAGCCCCATATTTTGATTTCATTCATATGTATTATGGGGATTATTTTGGCACGTATGTTATATGCATGGTTACGTAAACATATTTTTATCTAATAGAAAGTTGTTGTTTTTTATTTCGTGAAAATGAAAAAATATACAGATATTACACATTTCAAATTTGAGAATATCTGAATTCCAAACTTGGAATTGTAAGAAGAACTAAAACATTTCCTCACAATCATCAATTTTGTTCTCTAACCTCTTTTTATTTTATATTTTCATGGCCTTGCTATCTTTTTTTGTCTTATTTATTTATTTTGTGCGCTAAACCCTACCATGATCCAACAAAACTCAATTGTGGAAAAATTAGTTTCGCAGATCAACTCATGGCATTTATTTGATGTTATATAATTTTTTTAATTAAAATAAACTATTTTTTTGTTTTTGTTTTTATAAATGATTTTGTTTTTGAATATATAATATATATATATATTATATATATATATATATTATATATATAAAATATATATATATATATAATAATGAAGAAACTACAATCTTTTAGTAAACATTATCTTTTCCTTCTTTTTTTTTTTATATTTTTTATTTATTTTATTTCATACTATATTATCTTTCTTAAATAAATTATTTTAATAAGTAAATAACTTTTTTTTAGGTAAGTTTAGAGGAGGAGAATCTTAATATTGACACTTGTTATGTAACCAACTCACAAAATAGAAGGAAATATAGCTCAATGACTTCAAAGTCAGCCTCTTCGAGGGGGAAACCTCGTTTACATTACACAAATGAACAATTATTGGATGATACACATGAAAAAATATCCTTTCTATATATAGGAGTCTAAGGGGTCACAATATAATCAAAGTCGACATAACATTAATAATATAAGGGCACAACGATAACAATATGGGGACAATAAGGGCACAACAATAACAATAAGGGCTACAATGACAATAGTATGGGGGAATCGCTAGTATTATAAGGACCTAACATGACCCTCTCCTTCAAAAAAATGTTGTCCTCAACGCTAAAGTAGTTTTGGATATTTCTGTATAAAATTCTCACCCTCCCATGTGGAATCTTCAACGAGTAGGTTCTTCCACTTGATAAGATACTCTGAAATTGATCAATTTCGTAGTAGTCAAGTTCTTGTTTCTGTGATTTCTCTAGGTTCCAATATGATTTTTCCTTCCTTGTAAAGTTCTAACAATATTGTTTGAACTGGGAGTTTGTCACCTATAACCTTCTTTAAGCATGAAACATGGAAAACTTGGTGCCCTCAGGAAGCTGCAAGAAGCTCCAATTTGTATGCCATAGTACCAATCTTTTGCAACACCTTGTATGGACCATAATACTTTGGAGATAATTTATTATCCTTCTTAGCTTGCTTGAGGGAAATTTGTTTATACGGTTGTAGCCGTAGGAATACCCAGTCACCTACATCAAAACTTCTTTCGCTGCGATGTTGATATCCTTGTTGTTTCATTCTATTCTGCGCTAAAGTGAGGTTATCCTTTAAGAGTTGGAGAACTTGTTGTTGATGCTTGATGTGATCTTCCATTGCTTGAACCTTTGAATTTTCTCTTAAATATGATGTGATGGATGGTGGATGATATCCATAAAGTTCCATAAATGGGGTCATTTTTGCTGCAGTATGGAAGGAAGTGTTATACTACCATTTAACAAGAGGACCCCATTTGACCCATTACGTCTGTTTATCATATACAAAGCACTGAAGATATCCTTCCAAACATTTTTTTACTATCTCCATTTTCCCATCAGATTGAGGATGATAAGATGAGCTATGAACTAACTGAGTACCAAGACAAGAAAATAATTCTGTCCAAAATTTTCCAGTGAAAATGGGATCTCTGTGCTTACAATAATATTTGGGTTTCCATGTGGCTTTTGAATTGTTTCCATAAATGTAGTAGAAACTGTACTGGCTTTAAATGGATGCGATAATGCACAAAAGTGTGCATACTTGGTAAGTCTATGAACTACCACCATGATGACACTCTTTCCTTCGGACTTAGGTAAACCTATGATAAAATCCATTGAAACTTCCTCCCAATGTTGGCTTGGAATGGATAAAGGTTGTAATAGACATGGGGTCTTAATTGTTTCAAGTTTATTTTGTTGGAAAACCAAACATTTTGCTACAAACTTTTGAATATCTGATTTAAGGCCATCCCAAAAAAAAATCCTTCTTAACCCTGAGGTAAGTTTCTAAAAATCCTGAGTGGCCTCCTAAAGGAGAGGTGTGCAATTCCATAAGAATATTTTGTTTGAGTTGAGAATTCTTACATAGGTATAAGCAATCTTTGTGCCATAACGAATAATTTTTCCAGCTAAATGTATCAGAAGTACTGGGATCTTGTTGTATCTTTTGAATGAATGCCCACACTTGTTTGTCATTCTTCCATTCATCTCTTGCTTTGTTTATCCAATCTAGTTGGATAATAGAAATGACGCAAAGAAATGCTTCCACGTCCTCATCCTTTCTTGAGAGTGCATCTGCCACAACATTTTTCGTCCCCTTTTTTGTAGATGATTTCAAAGTCATAACCCAACATATTTGTGACCCATTTTTGTTTCTCTTCTGAAGATAATCTTTGTTCTAAAAAGTATTTAAGACTATCATGATCTATTTTTACCTTGAAGTGTCTTCCCATTACGTAGGGTCACTATTTCTTAAGTGCATGTAGTATTTACAACCTTTCCTTCTCATAAATAGCTTTGTGTAAATACTTTCCTTTGATTGGACGACTTTTGAAAGCAATGGGTATTTCTCCTTGCATTAAAACAACACCAATTACATTTCCTGAGGCGTCACATTCCACAATAAAGGTTTTTGTGAAGTCTGGCGTAGCTAAGACTGGTGCTTGGCACATTTCCTCTTTAAGATGTGCAAAGGCCTTCGTTGCTTTTGGAGTCCATGAAAATGCATCTTTCTTCAATAATGTTGTTAGAGGTGCCACTATTCTCTCATAATTCTTAACAAACTTGCAAGAATACTTTGTCAACCTGAGCAATCCTCACAGATTCTTTATGGATGTGGGGATTTTCCATTCCTTAATGCCTTTAATTTTTCTAGGGTTTACCTTAACACCTTCATGAGATACAATATGACCCAAATATTCCACCTCTTGTACTTCAAAGAAACATCTGGAGCTTTTTTCATATCATTGTTTTTCCTCAAATAGTTTGAGCACCCTGTCAACATGTTGAACATGATCCTTCCAAGACTTGTTGTAGATTAGTATACCATCAAAAAATACTAACACAAATTTTCTAAGGAAGGGTTTGAAAATGGAATTCATAAAACCTTCAAATGTAGAAGGTGCACTGGTAAGGCCAAAAGGCATGACCAAAAATTCACAATGTCCCTCATGAGTTCTAAATGTTGTTTTCAGAATGTCTTCAGTCTTGATTTTGATTTGATGATATCCTGAATGAAGATCCAACTTGGTGAAGTAAATTGATCCATGCAATTCATCCAATAATTAATCAATGAGAGGAATGAGAAATTTGTCTTTAATAGTGAGCTTGTTGAGCTCCCTATAATCTGGACACATGCGTCATGACCCATCCTTCTTGTGCACCAATAGTACTAGAGTAGAGAAATAACTTTGACTAGGTTGAATTATACCAACCTATAGCATTTCTACAACCACACGTTCAATTTCACTCTTTTGGGCATAGGGATATTTGTAAGGCCTGATGTTTGGAGGAACACTTCCTAGAATCAAATGAGTAGTATGGTCATGATCACAAAGAGGTGGGAGGCCTTTGGGATTCTCAAATACCTTGGAATTATTGTCCAAGAATTTTTGGAGATTTGGAGAAATAGATGATTTCGATGTGGGAACCTCTAGCGAACATAATTGTACAATTACGCCTCATTGTTATTTCTTTAGAAGCTTTGTAATTCTGTTAGAGTTGATTATCTTTCCCGGTTTCCTTGCGATACCCCTTAATTCAACTTCCTTTCCTTCTCAAAAAAATTTCATGAAAAGTTCTTGAAAATTAAAAGCTATTGTACCCAAGGATTATAACCATTGGACTCATAGTACAACATCAACACCACCCATTGGAATGGAAAGCATTGGGATATTTAATACATATTCTCCCATGGATAACTTGATATTATGGCACTTTCTAGAGTGGTTTATGGTTCCTCTACTTGCAACCATCACTTGACACTTTGGTGTTGGATATAAGAAGCAATTCAATTCCTTGGCTATCTTACAATGAATAAAATTATGGGTACTCCCCGAATCAATCAACACTATTAAATTTTTCTTCTTGATATGTCCTTCTATCTTGATAATTTTAGGAGTGGTAGTTCTGGCCAATGCATTCCAAGATATGGTCAAATTCATTTATTCTTTCTCTAGGGTTTGTTCCTGGTGCATATCCTCTTCTTTTGACATTTCTTATTCCTTTTCTTCCTCCTCTTCACAATCTATGGAGATCGAAATATCATCTCCTTTTTACATTCCTTGTTCCTTTTGTGTGTTTTGCACATTATGGAGATCGAAATCTTGCTCCATCTGTAGTATCCATGTTACGGGATCCTTGCCATCAAACTTCCTCATATCGATCTTTAGAACATGGTGGGTCTTCAATCCAACATTAGAGTCTATGAAATCATGATTAACATTTATTTTGTTCTCATCATGAGTTTCCTTTACTACCATTTTGTCATTAGTAAGCATTTCTTGTAACAACTTTGTCAAATATGTCTTACAATCTTCCATGTTGCCTTTAAGTTTTTCTTCTATACCATCTATATTATCTTCCATGTCATTAATCTTAGCTTCCCCAACTTTCTTTCAACCATCCATCTTAGCTTTCCCATCATCCATCTTAGCTTCCACTCCTTTCTTTAAACCATCCATCTTAGTTTCTGTTACTTTTTGTGAGAGTGAATTTTGTTGCACTTTGTACGTAATTTTGATATATCATGTTGCAATTCTTCCTCTTCTTCATGAGTCATGCTATATCTTTCAGGTTGCCTACTAGGTGTTTCCATTTTATTTCTTCAGGGCATCAATTAATGATAATAATTCTTCACTATGCCCTTTCAATTCCTTTAAACTAATTTTTCAAACCAAACTATGCAAAATTTTAAAAAACTACACACCTTTTTTCACTTTGTAGGAGCTCAATATTGAATCTGTGGTATCACTATAGTTTCAGATCTTCAAGGTATAAATTTTCATCCTATTGTAGCCCTACGAGTCCTCTTTCCAACCCACAAGTCTGACCAATATTGGATTCTCCAAGGAAGAGTTATGCCAAATATCCCACGATGACCTGATTATAGATTAGTTCAGTAGAGTGAACCTGTATGAAGTTCCACGTGTCACTGTTTTGACCTTAGGACTTGAAATCGATAAAAAGAAAACTACAGGATATCCTCTTTCTATAACTTTTTATGAAATTTCAATATGATGCACAAAGAGAAAGTTATGATGATTTCCCCAGGTCACCTGTTTGAGATATAATTCTGGCACCTGCAAAAACCCTAACTTCCTTGGATCGTATCTCTGAAAACATAGCGAGAAAATATTTGTAATTTGGACCCAAGGTTCATAGAGTTTTCTTCTCAAATGAGTTTTAATTTTAGCTTCTGAAACAGTGTAAAAACATAATTATAGCGAACACTACATGATTACATGTTTGGAGCAACGAAACCCCAGAATCCAAAGGCTTTGATTCCAAATGTTATGTAGCCAGCTCACAAAATAGAAGAAAAGATAGATCAATGACTTCAAAATCAATCTCTTCAAGGGGGGAGCCTCCTTTACATTACACAAATGAACAGTTCTTGGATGATACAAATGAAAAAACCTCCTTTCTATATATAGAAGTCCAAGGGTTCACAATATAATCAAAGCCGACATACCAATAATAATATAAGGGCGCAACAATAACATTAGTGGGCTTCTGTGGGGCACAATAATAACAATATGAGGACAATAAGGGCACAACAATAACAATAAGGGCTACAATGACAATACTAATGGGGGAGTCACTAGCATTATAAGGACCTAACACACTTCGTGTTAAATTTATTTTTATTTTTAAAAATAAAATATTATTTAATTTTAAATTGTAGTTTCCACAAGATTTAAAAGTTTGTGATGATGTTAAATCCATTTGGGTGTTAACAACAACAATTTCATTAATTCAAAATTGCAATTTCAACAAAAAATTGTATGATGGGTACATGTCCGATTTCCCAACTCCCTCCCAATACCCCAAGATACTTCAACCCACACACACGACTCTGTTTTCCTTCCACATTCTAGAAATTCAGGAATTTATTTAAAATGTGCAGTCAAAACAGAAAATATGGATTCTAGTTCCCAAGTGCCATGAGAGAGAGTCTTCTCTCCACTTCTAATCCCTTTTCTCACCTTACCCAACTCACATTGGATTCAACATATCAAGGGCACGACCAACAGGCCAAAAAAAGCTCTTAAAGCTTCACATGCAACCCAAAACTATCTTGTTGAAGGTGTTGGAAAATATTGTCGTAGCATTCTTGTAGGCATTGTAAAATATTTTTGTAGCGCTTCCAGAAAAGTGTCTTTTCAACCTCTGGGAAGTCGAAACGACTCAACCTTCATTCAATTAACTTCCTAATCACATATTCAAGTCCTTAACTTGTCTCCTAACATTACACACCACCTCCTATGCCCTTCTTTACCGAGATTGCAAAGCTAACACATTTTCCCATCTTGCTTCAGTCACAAAAGGGGTTTCGACAATGTTTACACAACAAGGAGCTTAGTTTTCCTAATGACAATGATCCATTCACTGTGAACTCTACACAACCCCTACACTAATACTCACAGGGAACATCCTCATGGGTTTGAAACAAGGCACAAAAAAGGTGTGACTGCACTCTAACAGGGGTAGTTCATTTGTTTACACACATGAAGACTCTTATATTCAACAACAGGCATATTTCATCAATAGAATGGTTAGAATGCCAAGGGCTATCAACCAACAAGCATACACATACTGCAAAACCACTCATATGCTGCAAAAACTAGCACACGCAACACAACTTCACAGTCTTGACAGTCTTCGACGCATTCGACATATACACAACCAACCATAGCATAGGGACTAACTCCAAATAGGCAAACAACATCTCATCTTTCTCACAAGTTCTCATATGCACTACCATATGCCAGTAGTGGGTGTACTCACTCACAAACTTGCAATCACACATTCTAAATATCTCAACATCCACTACAACAACCTTATGAAGCTACAACTGCATACACACATAGGTAAATACATATCCAACCCCAAAAAATATATAAACCAACACATATCAAAATAATACAACCATGACATTTCTCAACACCTCCAGATTCGACATGAAGGCATACCACCATGAGACATTGCCAACATGTTTCGATTCTTAACAAGTGTAGATAAACAACTTCAACGATAATAGGCAGATAGGGGAACATACACACACAAAGGCACATAAAAAAAAATACTCATTAATCAAATTTTGCATACATTAAGTTGGCCAGAATATACATTGTGGGCATGTGAAACCTAGGCCTCTCATCACATGCCCAGGCCTCTCATCCTCTGCCTCTCCTCCTAGCATTGAGCTTCTCCACTCTACTGCTGCACTTCTGCCTCTTCTGCATACATCTTCCTACTCTCTTATCAACACTCATTTCTTTATAAATAAAGCTAACATGGGTAACCAAGAGTCACAAGTGATGGTTCATTTCCTCTTCTCACAAATATGGGAAATTGAAGCTACATTAATTACATTTACATTAGGAAATATTTCCTTTCACATCCTAATGCAAATATCTATCAAAACATTTGAAATCTCTTCCAACAACATCATGTGACCTCCCATCACATTGGCAAGCCTCAGTCCAATATTCATTGATTTTTTTGCTCCATTTATGAACCTGCATCAAACTCCCAAGGTACAAAATATATGACTTCCTGGTCATGTGCATCCGGTCTTCTCATGATAACCTCAACTCGTGAGCTACAACACACCTATGCAGTAACAAGTCTCCACCTTTCTACATGATACCTCACCAAACTTTCTCCTAAGTTTGGGCTTTTAGCATCTTCTTGGTTCTCTTCTCCGGAACCTTGCGAGCATTCCTTACTCTAGGATATTACAAGTATCCTCACCTTCCTCAACTATCACCTGCAAAGTCAAACAAATATCTTACCAAATACTTAACTAAACTTGTACCTTTTTCTACCGCTTTTGTTGTGAACTCTGAACTTTACTTTCTACCGAATTTTCTAACTTCCAACACATCATATGTTCTCTCTTCATGCAACCAACTATACCATCCTTCTTCCCTTTTGTCAACTTCATCTTCCAATTCAGTCCTTGGCTGAAATTTGCATCCTTCAGGCTTCTCATCAAATCTTCGTGTGATTCATCACATGTGTTCATCACCCTTAGGTTGTTCTTCCAAGGCTGCAACTCAACTCCCTTCAAGATTTTCCTCCAACTTATCATCTATCTCTATCTTAGCTTCATCTTCAACAAATTCCCTTTCACTCTCATATGTAACCTTGGTCTTCCTCATCTTTCTGTATCAGTCCTCTCATCATCTCCAGCTGTAATTTAAATTCATCTACTTCTATATCAATTTTTTCCTGACTTGATATGCTATGGATTCTCTCTGAACCTTTACTATGACTCTCAGTAGTCACAAATTCCTTCTTTATATGAGCTTCTCCCCTCTCAATGTGAGTTGCACACAAGCCACTACAACAAGCTGACTCCATCAACCTATTTGTAAATACCACACTAAGAACTTCCATGCCTAGTCTTCTCTCGGTATTTATTCTAACTCCTTCCTCTGGAATCTTCATCTGAGCACTCTTTTCACTTCTGGCTTCTGCATGCAATTATTCACCTTCTTCCTCTAAGAAATTTGTTGCTCTTCCTCACCTTCTACCACAAGGTTCCTTTTCAACATCCTTAGCTACAAACATTCATCACTGCTACTTGTAATCAGCAATTAATCCACAATTAACTAAAAACAAAGACCTTTACCTCTTGGTTCAATCTTCACTTGATCACACAACTGCTGCTGCAACATTCTTCTTACTATTGTCATCCTTTCGTTGTTGCAAACCTTCTTGTTGAACAACATTCTTCCTCTCATAACTTTGGTTATTTTGACTTTCTAGTGGCAATTGTTCACATGATTATGTCCCAACTCAACCATATATCACTCATTCATTTGACACTTTTCTTCTTTTGCTTGTGACTTTCCTCCGAATCCCTACTATCATCTTCATCTCTATCTCTTGTTGAATTTTCCTTGTTTGCCAATGAGTTACAACTAGCCCTTTTTTTCTCTGTAACAACTTGGATGCTTGTCACTCAATACTAATTCATCCTCTTGGTATCTTCTCTTTTATAGGTTCTTTGCAGTAGAACCTCTTCTTGAGTAATCTTGCTCCTCAACTTTCAAAGCTATAGGTTTCTGCATTTTCAACTGCTCACTCTTCTTAGTTTTTCTATTGGGTTTGTCACCATTTTCACCTAAGATATTTTCCTGCTCAATCTCCTTTGACATAGCTTACTTTCTAGGGAATCTGCTACTAATTCAGTCTTGCAAACGCAAATATTTTATTGACCTAAATCAAAATAAATAGCATATTCAATTTATTTATAAGATCTATAACAAGTTCTCATCTTACACTACTTGTTGAACCACTTCCTCTCCAACCAAGAGCATATAAACTCTCCACTCCTTTGCAATCACCTCACTTACTGTTGTAAGGCTCCTTTTCTCTTCAATTTTTTTTTCACTGTCAAGCTGTCCTATAATTCTACATTACCTCTTCCAAGGTCCCTTATGTTTCTTCTACTCAAGCCTCTTCAAGAAAGCTTCTTACTCCTTGCACATACTTAACTTCTTAATATCTTGCATCAACTATGCCTACACACTTTTTTTCATAATATAATTATAAACTTGGCTATCCCTGCATCCATCACCTCCTAATTTCCTTTTTCATAATCTTAACTCAAAGTACATCAAAGTATCCTCCACTATGAGTTGTCAAACTAAAGGTATTTTTCTAGCTTTGATACCACTTGATGGGGATAGGTCAAGTTTCTCTAGCTTCCTCCTAATACCCCAGGATACTGTAACCCACAGACATGACTCTCTTTCCCTTCCACATTTTAGAAATTCAGGAATTCATTTAAAATTTGCAGTCAAAACAAAAAATTTGGATTTTGCTTCCCAAGTGCCATGAGAGAGAGTCTTCTCTCCCCTTCTAATCCATTTTCTCACCTCACACAAATCACATGGGCATCAACTTATCAAGGGAACGAACGACTGGCCAAAATGAGTTATCAAAGCTTCACATGCAACCCAAAAACGGTCTTATTGTAGGTGTTGGAAAATATTTTTGTAGTGCTCGAGTAGGCGCTGGAAAATATTTTGTAGCGCTTCCAGAAAAGTATCTTTTTGACCTTCGGGAAGCCGAAACAACTCGACCTTGGTTCAATCGGCTTCCCAACCACATATTCATGGCCTTAACTTGTCTCCTAACATTACACATGACCTCCTAAGCCCTTCTTTACCGAGACTGCAAATCTAACACATTTTCCCATCATGCTTCAGTCACAAAAGGGGTTTCGACAATGTTTACGCAATAGGGAGCTTGGGTTTCCTATGACAGTGCTCCATTCACTATGAGCTCTACATGATCCTACTCCAATACTCACATGGAACATCCTCATGTGTTTGAATCAAGAAACAAAATATTGAGAGAGAGAGAGAGAGAGAGAGGCTTTAATATCATAAAACTTGGACATAGTTGTTGTATTACTTGCGATTGTTTTGAAAGGTTGTAAGGCTATTTTGAGGTTATTTTTTGAAGAAAATCGTCACTGAAAGTTTGGCGACGAAAAATGTCACATAACATTCCTCAAGGAGGCCAAGGAGACATGGTATCGGCATAAGGGGCTTCAGAGGATCGAAAATGTTATTTCCCTTGTAAAAGATGCAAGGGCTTGAAGATAACGAGATTTCTAATAACAACAACTAAAAGACATTATAGAGACTATGAACATGTTGAAGGTGGACATGAATATCATCCATTACTAAGTTATTCTTTTTTTTTTTGGTAGGTAAGCACCCACGGGGGATTTGAACCAGTGACCTATCGCAAGGAGTGCCTTAATAGTGCACCCATTCACTGTCAATCCAAAGCCCCGTGGGCCATTACTAAGTTATTCATTATATGTCTTTGCATTGTATATTGTTTTTGTAAATATTTATATGTATATTGTATTTTAGGTTATATGTTATTTAATTGTAAATGTTTATATTGTTTTGGGAGATATTTGACCTATGTTGTCATCTTGATGTGGATAAATATTATTTGATTATTATGGTTAGGGTCGATTAAGGGGTTACTATGAAGTTAGAGGTTAACGTATTAGGGGTTAGGATTTTAAGGGCTTAAGGAAATGGGGTTAAGGTGTTAAGGGATTAATGTATGTTTAAGTGGTTAATTAGGACCTATAAGATTTAGAGGTTAATGGATTTTTAGGGAGCATTATTTAAAAGTTTTTAAAGTATAGTATGCACATTTAAAAGATGAACATAGTGAAGACATTTTTATTGGAAAGAAGAAAATAATTATATAATATACTGTAATAATTATAAGACAATATAAAAAATAAATCTCATTAAAAAAATTAAAGAAAAATTTGATTAAAAAAAATTACTTAAAGAAAGATGATGAATGATGAAAACGAGTCATTCATTAATTTAAAGTAAGATGAATTAATTAAAATAACCAATTTATGAAAAAAAATATAAAAAAATTAAGTACTTATTTATTAAAAGTTTAAATTAAAAAACCACAATTTATTAAAATGTTATGTTCCTAACCACAATGTATTTCGCTCATAAAATATACTCTTTCTCATTTTTTAAGGAAAAAAGTATGGGACACAGACCTTGCACTTGGTGTTTCAAAATGTTTTAGGTGACAATGAACTTTGTAAGCCCAAGTGATATAGAGTGAAGAATTCTCTATATAAAGTCTCTTTTTTTGATAAGTAAAGGGTCTCGTTTGTTGTAAATTGTGAGAAAAGTTGAAGTGATATTAAAGCTATAATAGTTCTAAGAAAATGCTAGATTAATGAAATGTTTGATAAATCATTAATGGTTATTTTTTCCAAATTTATCTTACTTATTATCACACATGCAAGTTATAACATTCCATTTTGAATGTCCTTTGAAGTAGGTGCAATGTTTTTATTCTATTATTATAGCCTAAATCTACCTCAAGCTGAGAAAGGCAGGTCTAGGGTAACATCAAACCACACTTAACCTGGTAGCTAGCCCTACCAGGTCAGGAGAGGGCTCTCCCCTTGCCAATATCAAAGAAAATATGGAAAGCAAGGCTTGAGATGACTGATATGAATACTAATTTTAGGCTAAGTATACACTCAAAGGAATTTGATTGATTTTAATGGTTGTTTGCTGGATCAAATGAGGAAAGCAGCATTGGGTCCAGGAAATCAACTCAGATTTGCAGAGGTTTCTATGGGGCGAGGTAGGCAAGTGTTTTAGCACTTTGAAATGAATATGATGGTAAGTCTAAAGACTAGTGAGGAGTTGGAGAGGGCATGCAAGTGTCATGAGTCCTCTACAAACAGTAGAAAACATTTAAAACTAAATAAAACCCCAAGGGAGAGCACTGAACATCAATGGATTCCACCCTTTAATCTTGATTCATTTAGTTATGCAGAAAAAGATAGATGATGGCACATATACACATCAGATAAACTAAATAAGAGAGTAGAAAACAATGCTAATTCACATTACCACAAGAATCCCACAAAATGCTGCAAAACCCTAGTTCATTTCCTTGCCAAACTGCAGAAGTGATGTACAAAGTAGCTCAATGCATCCACAAGAGTCCAACCTTGACAAAGGACTTAGAAAGTACAATATATAGGCATCAAACCACCTATGCTAGCCATCAGGAGTCGAATCCATGAGTCAAGGAGTTGTTTCAACAAGATCTAAACTAGGAACTGAAAAATAGGTAGTGGAACAACTTGCCTCTAAAACTATGGAAACTGATTCATTCATCCTTAAACCGACTTTGTCCTAATGTATCTACCTCATCAAGTCATATTTCATCATGTTTACATCATAGAACATAAATTTACATCATATTACATCATTAATTGACCAAGAGAGAAGAAAAAGTCAAACTGACAGCAAACTGGGTGAAATTCTGAACAAACAGGCAAAACTGGCAAATTTTTCTCCTATGCGTAGTGCTTTTTCTAGGCCAGTTTTGGAAGGCTTCCCTAAGTCCAAATCAGGTGCAGAATAGCTCATTGGAAAGATTGGTGAGTATAATTTCTGGGACAACTTGAATTGTGTGATTTTGAGTCCATTTTCCCCTCCAAAAATGAAATCTCCCATGACTGCTTCTTGTGTGGCAAAAAGTGGTAGAGAGGGCACTTTTTGGGTGTTTTTGGCCCTTTTGGAGGTCCAAAACTTGTCAAAATTCCTCAGAAATTTTTGAGAAAGCATAAATTTTCATGCTAATTCCAAAAATGTAAAATTTTTTGCAAATGGAGGCCCCCATCAAAAGCGTAGCGCCCGTGGCATTACACACCTATTGGAAAAACCTGCTTTTTACATTAAAAATTTGAAACATGACGAAAATTGCTCCAAATTTCTTGAAATTTGGCATGAGTGATCCTTTTTGGGTGCTTTCCTGGGCCAATGATGCTTTCAACCAAGGTCTTGAGTTTATCATGCTCTTTCTTTGCTCCTTAAGGTCTTCCATGGAATTGTCACTAAGGGTTTCTTCCTCCATTTCATACTCATTGTCCATCTCCATTGTTTTCCCTTGGTTTTGAAAAATGTGGTTGTATATGGATTTATTATGGATAATAGTGTGGAAATAAGGTGAAGGAAGGAAATGGGTAGAGTGTGTGTGAAAATGTATGCTGAACAAAGTTTAGGGATGAGTAGGGGTTTAGGGAGAGTGGGTAGAGTTTTAGTGATGTGAATAGGGTTTGGGGAGTGTAGAGTTTGGGAAATTATATGTGGAGAATGGGACTAAGGGGATAGGGTATACAACCACTAGTGCAATGAAGAAAACTAGGGTTTCACCCTAGAAGCTAGGGTTTTAGTTTGAAGAACACAAAACACCAATCTTAGTAAACAAACCCTAACACACAAGATAGGATTCATGCACTTACTTGTTTAGAGGGAGAAATTGAAGTTTTGAGGCAAAATGTTGAAATTTGTAACAATTTGTGGCCCAACTGCTAGGTGTGTAGCGCTGCCTCCCAGGTGCATAGTGTACTTTGTATGCGTATCGCCCGAACAAAACTTAGTGTAAAGCCCGCGCCAGGTGCATAGCGCCAATTCATTTTTCAGGAAACTTTTGGAGCCCTTCACAGTGTCCAAATTGGGCTTGTGATAGCTCATTGGAAAGCTTATTGAGTCTAATTTCCAGAAAATCTTGAATTGTCCAATTTGGAGGTAATTTACCTTATCAACATTCCAATCTTCCAAGACTGGTCAAAATGTGAAAAATGAGGCTGCCTAAATACAGAGTGTTGTTGCAGTCAAGTTTTGAAGGTCTTCCTTAACTCCAAATTGAGCTCAAGATAGCTCATTGGAAAGCTTGCTTGGTATAGATATCATTCACTCATAAAAAAATTCATTTTTCCAACCAAGCTAGGAGAAATATTGATTATCCCAAGGCCACTCTAGAAGTGCAACAACCCTCCTAAGGCAACTTTATTTTTGACATTTCTCTAAAACCATGACACCTGTGTAAAACATGAAGGAAATTTTTATTCCTTGGCCTATTTTTGAAAAAAATCTCTCTCACTTTTCCCAAAATCATTTTTTCTTGCTCAAAAACATCATTTGAGTAAAACCTATCCCGATGTGTGGAACAGGGGATTTGTTGAAATGAAGTGAAATGAAGAGGATAAGGGGCTTATAAATTCTTGAGGAAATTTTGGGAAGTAGGGAGGGATGTTAGGAAATAGGGGAAATTGGAATTTCAAAGATTGAGTGAGGGGAAGGGGTCCAAAAGGGAAAAACATAGGCTTAGCCTAGAAAATTGTCAAATTGTAGCAAGAAACTAGGGTTTGTGGAAAAATGGGGAATTTGAGGGATATCAGTGATGGGAAGTGTTTAATAAGGTCCATTAAGGATAGGGGAAGGTGTATGAACATCAAGACACAAGTTTTTTTGATGATTTGACCATCCAAGAGAAATTATCTTCAAAACCCTAGGAGAGGGAAATGAGCCATACCTAAGCACAACTGAAGCACGAACAAGGTGTAAAATGACCCATTGGAACCTGAAATGATGATGACAACTCTCTGAATGATGGTACACTTAGATGAATGGTGACATGGACCGACATTTGGACAACTTTGAAAGGAGTGAAAACAAATCCTAGACCTAATACCTAGTGACCAAATTTTACTTGAAACCTCACTGAAATGACAAAATTTGACTTTGACACCCTAAGACCACTTTGTAAGAGAATATTTGATCACTGGTGGAAGGTTTCAAAGACTGACACTAACAACTATTACATTCACTTACCACTAGTAAAAGGGAGTGAGTTTTTTGACATTTTGGTCATATCAACTAAGTAGTAAAAAATAAAGAGCACTCCATTTTGTGTAGAAAAAGAAATTGACATCATGCCTGAGTAAAAAAGGGTTTCCTATGAAAAATGTCTTTGGTGGGATCCCTACCACCTTCCTAAAGAGAAAAGGGAATCCTATCTAATTTTCTTACATAGATTATTTTTTTTACAAAGTCAGCTGTTGTTTATATTCAAAAAAGATATGGGAGACTAAGCTCCATTGTTACAGGGCAGTATAGATGAGAACCAGAGCAGGGGAGGAACAAATTGAGAATAAAATCCCTTTTGCTTCCATCATTCTTAACTGTATGAAAAACTGAGCTAGTATAGACTCGGACAAATTGAAATAAAAAAAGACAGTATTTGCAATTCATGCTTAACCAATGCTTATGTGGTGGATTTGATGTGTTGTGGATTCTTCAGGGTTGCCTTCAACATCTCTATTTCTTGCATTTGTTGAGCTGGTACTTGGAGCATTATTTTTTTCTAGAATATACTTCAGAATATCCATAGACTCTTTGACATGGTTGCACCTATTTGAGAGGTCATTAAACTATCCCTAGAGTGAAGACACTCTATGATGGAAGAGATTGAGGTCGGCCTCATGTGTCTCCTTATTAATTTGAGCCTGAGTGTCAATTTTGGTATCCAAGATTTTCTGTTGTGCGTGAATTTGATCCAGTTGTGCCTGGAGATCAGCAAAGTGGAAGCAATCTTCGATTCTTACCATGCTTTGAGAGTAATTTTTTTAACCTAAGTGCAGCACAAGCCTGTAAAAGCACAGCTCCAATGGGCAGAGATCTGGGATAGAGAGTTAGCAGGGGGCTTTGAAAATCAAAGGGATGGAAGATTGGGATGAAGAATGATGAGGGAGATGCGAACGCATAAAAGGGGAATGCAAGAGCGGAAGAGGGAAGAGGGAGGAGTGATTCAGATCGAGGGGGACCATGATTAAATACAAGTGCTTGGCCAGAGAATCGAGGAGATATGGAAATGCATTCACATGAAAATTGAGAGATAGTTCACGGGAATGGTATGAAGATAGCAAGAGCGATTGCGAGAAAAGCCAGAGGCTGAATATTTGGGTTGAATTCAGAGATTTCAGGACATTGATATCCTTTGCAATATATTCAGAGGAGATTTTAGTTGACCCGTGAGCTAAATCAATAATGATAATAATACAAATGTCAGTGAGGAGGGATCCGATGGAACTGGACACCTCTGTAGATAATATGTGAGGTTATTTATTTCTGATTATGGCAGAAAACACTATGACTCAAAGGCATTACGACGAAGAATGCCAATAGGGTGGAAGCAAGCTCTGTTTGCACACGTATCTGCCTCCTTGTTGAGAGTGCGGAGTACATGATAGAATCGAGCTTCTTTCATATGATGGGCAAGTGCTTGGCATCTAATGATTGATTGTTGTAGGATCACATTGGAGGTGCTTCGGTTGTGTACCATCGGGTTGATGATAATAGTTGAGTCTCTAATGATCGTTGTTGTGTGTATGCCAAGTTTTTGGAGCTGGAGGAGACCTTGGTAGAGGGAAAGAACTTCAGCCCTGTTATTGGATAGATTGCCTAGTCCCCACTCATAGGCAGTTATGATGTCTCCATTTTCATTACAGATGATTCCTCCAGCCCTGGCCATTCCTGGGTTAGATTTAGAGGCACCATCAAAGAAAAGATAATGGGTGTTGCAGTTTCTGAGCCATAAAGAAAAATTCTCATCTTTCATTCTAATTTTCCAACTCTAGCTAGAGTTGTTGCTGCTGTTGGTGTTACTCCTGCTATGGGCGTTGTTTTTTTTGTCCAACAAATACCCTGTGAAGTTCCTTTCTTCCACATAGAGATCTTTTGTGTCAAGTTTCCCTTGACTTTTAGCAGACATTGCTTCCAATGTGAGACTCCATGACTTATTGTATAACTTCTTGATGCTGGTTTCATTGTCCTTGAAGACCATTCGATTTCGAGCTATTCATATGATCCACAAGAGAGAGCATGGTAAAGAATTCCATACTCTACGTGCAACGTTTCTTTTCTTATGTTGCCAAGGGTAGTTTCTTTTCCATAGTTGCAGGGCTTCAACAACAGAGCTGTTGGTACCCCAAGGTAGGTTGATGTTCTGGAAAGCTTCTCTCCAATAGGCTATGGCAAAGGTGTAATCTATGAATAGATTCTGAATGGTTTCTTCAACTGCTTGACAATTTGGATAGCAGGATGGGCCAATTACCCCACGTTTTTTTAGATTCTCAGAGGTGAGGACTTTCCCTTTTAGGAGGACCCAAATAAAGAATTTTATTTTTGGGAGGGTCTCCGTTTTCCAAGCTATTTTCCACTGTGTCCAAATGGGCATGGGGTGTTCATTGTTGTAGATCTATTGGTAAGAGGCTTGACTGTGTAGTTGGAGCCTGAGGGGTCCCAACGAAAGACATCATCACTGTTGCATTTGGCGGGGGCAATGCCATGAAGATGGGTTTGAATATCGGTGAGGCTTGCTTCCATTTAAATGGGTATATTTGGGAAGGTCCATCCTTTCCAAATCTGAGACTGGGCGTCCCACTGAGATATCTGATCCAAATTATGAATCCCCATGTTGTTAATAAAGGATAAGATCTACTGAGTACCAGGTTTGCTGCTAATGGTTTGCTGGCTCATTATCTTGTTTGCTCCAATTCTAATATTACTACCACCCTCGGGAACCTTGGAAATGTTTTGTACAAGGAGGGGGATTGCTTTCTTACACAACCCCAGATTTTAGAACAAGATCCGCTAGGGATCTCATGATCCAAGAGTTGCTGCCTTGGGGAATTGAGATATTTGGTTTCTAACACTTTTTTCCACCAAGCATGCTTTCCATTAATGAGCCTCCACACAATCTTGCCATCAAAGGCCATATTTAGGAGTTTTGGTGATCTAATTCCAAGCCCTCCTTACTCTTGAGATTGAATAACCTGTTTCCAGTTTATAAGATTATATTTCTTTCTTTCTTCCCCCCCCCCTTGCCAAAGAAATTGACGAAGGATGGCCTCCACTTTGTGATGAAAACTAGCTGGGGCTTGCAGGAGCGAGAATTCATATAAGGGTAAGGAGGAGAGACCTGATTTTAGAAGAATTAGGCGCCCTATTGGGTTAAGCCAAGAAGTGCCCCATTGCTACACTTTCCTTTTCATTTTGTTAATAATAGTGTCCCAGACTACAGCTTTCAGATTGCCAGCACTCACTGGCATGCCCAGGTAGGATTCAACCATCAAGATTAAAAAGGTAAGGAGAGAGGGGACAACCTTGTCTTAGACCTCAGGAAGATTGGAAGGAAGGCCCTGGTCTACCATTAATGAGAGGGGAGATCTAGGGGCCAGTAATGCATGCTTTGACAAGGTCAATGAAGGGTGCGCAAATCCCAATTTGTCCAAAACAACAAATAAAAATGAGTGCCTAACTCGATTGAAGGCATTGGCTAAGTCAAGTTTTAGGATGAAGCCTTTTTCATTTCTAGTTTGGCTGGAATGAATAGCCCCTTGGACTAGAAGGATGGAGTCAAATATTTGTCTGTTGGCCAAGAAACCTCCTTGGTTTTTAGAAATGAGAAAGGGAAGGAGAGGTTTGAGGTGCGAAGCAAGGATTTTGGTCAAGATTTTGTAAGAAGAGTTATACAAAGAAATGGGCCAGAATTGAAAGAAGGATGAGGGTTTATTCTCTTTAGGAATAAGGGAAAGATGAGTGGCATTAGTGTATCCTCCGATTTTGCACTTGCGCTGAGCCCATCTTATAATTTTGACAAGGTCTTTTTTGATAGTTCCTCAATAAGTTCTATAAAAACAAATGGGGAAACTATCTGGCCTAGGGGCTTTGTCTAGCTGGAGCGTCTAGATGGCATGTTGAATTTCATCCTCTTCAATTTCTTTGATTAAGCTTGCATTGATTTCCTCACTGATTCCAGTGGGCAAGTGCTGAAGAAGATCTGAGTAGTCTTTTGCTGCTTTTGTCTCAGTTAGAAGGACGTTGTAATATTATGAGGCAGTCTTCTTAATAGTGTCTTGAGCAGTTTGGAGATGGACTTCCTCATCAGTGATGGAGGTGACATTATTCCTAATTTTCTTGACTATGGCCTACTTGTGGAAGAAGGAAGAATTTTTATCCCCTCCTTGCAACCAAAGTTGTCTCGATTTTATTCTCCATTTTTGTTCTTCATCTCTTTTGGCACGATAAAACTGGAAATAGAGATCTCCTTCTAATGCTCTGTATTCTTGGGAGAGTCTTTGTTCCTCTATTTTGCTATGGACCCTTTCTAATTCGCTTTTTATTTCAGCTTTGGCCTTCTCCGATTCTTTGTAATAATTCTTTGCCCGATCCTTTAAGGCACATTTGGTACTCTTCAACTTGCTTTCCCAAATGAATCTCGACGATCCTTCTATCTGTTGACTCCATGTGAGTTTGACAGTCTAATCTGCGATGGGAATGCTACTCCAAATTGAGTTGAATTTAAATGGAATGGACCCCAAGGGGAAGTGGGCCTCAAGGACTTGGACTGTAGGATAATGATCAGAATAAGGAAGGACAGTAGCATAAGAAGTGGAGTAAGTGGAAAGAAGAGAGACATTTATCATAATCATGTCTAGCTACTCCATAATGTTATCTTTGCCCAATCTATGGTTGTTCCAAGTGAATCTATGGTCTTTTGGAAAAATGTCAACTAAATCGTGTTCCTGCATGATAATTTCCAGCTTTGTTCTGTCGGGATCATGGGTAAAAATACCTCCTCTCTTCTCATTGGAATGGAGTATGAGATTGAGATCTCCGCCAAGAATAATATTACTATTATCTTCATCATCTATGTCTATTTTGAGAGAAGCCCAACATTGCTTTTTATCTCTGAAGTGATTTGGTGCATAGATATTGTAGATGACTATCTGCTTTTTATCTGATTGATTCTCTAGAGCGACTTTAATCCAATACTGACTGATTGTATTGGATATGCATGTCCAAGTACTTTGGTTCCAGATGGTGGTGATTCCGCCGGAGGCGCCCTTGATTCACAAATGTAACCTTCGTACTGCTTGAGCTGATCAATGATTCCTTTCATTTCTTGATGTCCTTGTTTTGTTTCTTGAAGCATTAAGATTCCTGGTTTCTCATGAGCTATCAGGTCTTTCAGGGCAACAATTTTAGAGGGGTTCCCTATTCCCTTGCTATTCCAAGATAAGACCTTCATCATTGAGTATGGGGTATACAGAGAGTTGCTCGCCCTCCCTGCTCCTTGTGTGCTACTTCTTTGCTATTTTGCCCCAAAATGTAGGTTTCTATGGGGTTTCGTGTACCCATGGCTATGTCTTTTCTGGCATTTTCATCCCTTTGCTACTTTATGGATTTTCTACCTGGTCCTTGTTTTTTATGCATTTCCAGATTTACATTGTGCTCTTTGGAGGAGCTCCTAGTTGTGCGGGTAAAGGGAGGGTCATGAGATGAAGAGGGAGAAGTTTGCGAAAGGGGGATGAGGATGGGGGGGTCATTTTCATGGAGGGAAAGGGCATCAAAGGGGTTAGATGATTCCAAAGGAGTATCAGAGTGAGGAGCAGTGGCAGAAATGTTAAGAAGAGGATCTAGGGAGGAGGTGGAGGGAGGAGCTGAGTGATTAATCTTGGGAGGAGAAGCTTCAAGGTTTGCCTTAGGAACGGAGGCAGTTTTTTTTTTTTACAGTTTCCCATTGCTCATCTTGTATATCGTTTTCAACATCAACTAACTTAGAGCAGAAGTTGGAAAAATGGCCATATTCATGACATACCTTGCATTTAAACGGGATGTATTCGCAGTCCAACTGCTGGATGTGAGTCCAGTCATCCACTTTGAGCTTGATAGCTTCCGGAAGACCCTTGCCGAGATCAAATTCAACACAGATGTGCACAGAAGCTTGCATATTGTCCTTTGGCTTGCTGCGATCAATAAACTTCCCAACAGCATTACCGATGGCTCGAACCAATTCATCTCCCCAACAATGGAGAGGGAGTTGAGGAAGCTGGACCCAGACCGAGACTGCACTAGGGACATCAAGTTCGGGATCGAAGTCCGGAGTCCATTTGTTTAGATACAATCCTCTGGAATCCATGAAATACAGTTCATTCCTGAGGATTAGATCCTTGTCTTCTCTTGATTCAAAGTGGAAGGTGAAGTATCCTTTCCCATAGAGGCGAATAGATATTTTGTCGCTTATTTTGTCAGCTCAGTTTCGCTCAATCCACCTTTGTACTATCTTCAGCGAGGGCCATAGGCCAGCGAATTTCCTAATGAGGCCTCGTTCTGCTAGAGAAAGAGCCACCATATGAGGAAGGGCAGGAGGAAGAACTACTTCTTGCAATCCATCCAACTTCTTTACAAATTTCGAAATTGCAGGACGAGGATGCTGGGGCAGAAGGGATTTTACCAGGCCGAAGAAGGCCATTTGGGTAGCTTCCGCCTCCGAGGTTGCATTTGGAGGGGCCATGGCAAACAGGAGGGCCGAAGGCCACTAATGAAGGAGGATGCAGGCTCAGAGTAGAGCGGTGCGACCTAGCTCAAAAAAAAAAAACTTCCTTGCATAGATTATTGAGTTAGAAGTTTATAACTGAAAACTTATGATGAAAATACAAAATAAAATGCAAATAATAACTTAGATAAGCAAACACATTGTTACCTTGATTTTGATAAGCTAACCTAGACAATATAGTGAGTCCTACCTATTTAGGAGAAATGATGCAAAAAATAGGAAATTAGGAATAAAAGGGTATAGAAAGAATAATTAGAGACAAACACAAGACAAAACAATAAAGAATAAGAAAGACCTATCTTCCTCTTGTACATTCCTAGGCCCATCTAGCCACCAACTAATTTTAGTAGTAAATTTCATTGTGAGAATACCTTTCATATAAGATTAAAAGTCCACATCCTCTTTACAAATTATTTTTTAATTAAAAAATATAATATAATATCCACCCTCCACTTGTCATAATCGAATATTTAAGAGGAGTTGCAGATAAAATGCATTTTTTATAATTTCCCCTCTCATTCTCTTGTCTTGTGGATGCCATTATGAACAATATTGAAGTATTTTCCTTTAGGTTTTCCTACTTGAACTTAATTGGTATTGCCTGGATTCACTGGTATTATTGATTGAGTCTTTCAATTTGACTACATTTGTAAATGTGATGGAATGAAAAGGGTTTGATGATTGTGAGGTGATTGTTCCTAAAAAATTTCAACATAATCTTAAGCATATTGTTGAATTTCATAAGCTTCATGATCATATTGATTTGTTGTATTTGTTTCTTGATCTCGTCCAAGCTCATGGTTTCCCACCCATCCTCTTAAAACTTTTGGTCTCTAAGTGAAATAAAAAATAAAAATGAAATTATAATGATAAATGCAAAATAAGGTCACTAATTTTTTATTATGGTTGTGACTATATCTCTCAGAAAGTGTCTCTCTTATTACGTGTCAAGAAAAGTAACATCTTTCCTAGTTTTTTTCCACATATTCTTAAATATCTTGATAAATTGCACAAGCATAATCATTGATTTGTTGTCTTTGTATCAAGATAATTATCCTATGGAAGAATATAATGATGTTGATAACATAATTGAAGAAGATGGGACAAATAGATTGATCCAGGATACATTTAATAATGTTGGAATGGATGATGATGGCAACCCATATGATGGCTCAAAAACATCTATTTTCTCTATTGTATTGTTGTTAGTCAACTTAAAGGTGGTGAATGGTTTGTCAAACATGTGTGACACAACTCCTAAGGTATGTAATATATTTTTGTGACATTTAGTACTATATACATGGTAAATAAATTATTTTTTCCTTTGTTTTTAATGTTAGTATTTTGATCATCATTTAGTTAATTTGTAACATTTGCATGCAATATGTGTGATTAATATTGTTTAGTACATTAATTAGTACTACCATTTTTTTATGTTGTAGATTGTTAGGTGAATTTATGTTACCACCGTCAAATGTTTTACCTCGTACGTACCGAGATTTAAATGCGATTATGAAATATATTGGAATGGAGTATCAAGTTATTCATGCATTTCCTAATGATGATATTATTTTTTATAAGGAACATGCGTCAAAAGATAGATTACCATAATGTGATGATAGTATATATCAAACCGATAAATTAACAAAAAAGGTGCCTTACAAGGTTTTTCATTATATTCCCATAATTCCATGCCTACGACAATTGTTCAGGTGCAAAAGCATTTCACAACTTATGGATTACCAAGCAAAGAATATAAGTGAAGATGGTGTTCTTTGAATGTCTGCAGATGGATCTGCATTGACGGAATATAGAGGAAAGGTAGCCAATTTTTAAAACAAAACCTTGTAATCTTAGGCTTTCATTAATAGTTGATGGTGTCAATCCATTTGGAGAGCTCAAATCTACTTAATCAGTGTGGATCGTTTTTGTTATCAACAATAACATTCCTCCGTGGATGTCAATAAAGAGGAAGCACATAATGTTGACAATGATTGTTCCAAGTATTAATTTGTTTACTCATATATTTTCAATTATGTCTTATAATTACATATTATATTTTTTTTATTTACTCATATATGTAGTAATTATGTATTGTATGTTCAATCATTTAGGTAAGTACCGAGTCAAAGATATGAATGTATATATTGAGCCTCTTATCGATGATTTTCTGGAGTTATGGAATGGTGTCACTATGTATGATATCTCTAGACCAATGGATGCACAAAGGGAATTTGAATTCCATGCAGTGCTTTTATGGACAATTCATGATGCCCCAGGGATAACACATTTTTGTGGTATGTTATAATGTCACCGTGCACTTTAATAGTGTTTAATTTGATGAATTTCATTTCATGTATGTTTTTTAAATATTCCCTTTATTATACATACTTAAATAATTGTTATAAAAATTATTCCATCTCTTGCAAATCTTCAAACAAAGGGTAAATTTTCTTGTCCAATTTGTGGTCCTAAGATGACATCTCACCATTTAAGAAGCTTAGGAAAGGAGGTGTTTGATGAGTATAAGCACTTCCTTTCTAAGAACCACAGGCACCAAAGTATTGAAAAAGATATTTTCAATGGGAGAGAAGAGACTGGATTAAGACCGCGAAGAATGACACCTCATGCATGGAAGTTGCAATATAATAGTCTCTCAAGATATGGATTGAATTGTCTATGTATCAATATACATGATATGTTTGGGTTATTTTATATTTTTGTGGCCTTTTCTTCATTGTAGTAATTGACAGGCTATATTTTTGTTCTAATATATTTAACTATGATTCACCTTGTAGGTCTTTAAGGCATTAATAACAGGGCATGTCCACGAGGAATCAAAGTTAGCTAGGGCAATCAAATAGACTCCCCTACTATGAGCACCTAGAAATTGATACAATGCACATTGAGAAGAATTTAACAGAGACCTTATGGTGAATATTAGATGGAAGGAGAGATAAAGAAAAAATTGTCTAGATTTGTAATGAAATTAAGGATGCCAATCATGCAATGCAAAGTGTGATTCATTCAAATAGCGATGGAGATGGACAAAATATAATCACCCTTCCATGGTTATTGACAAGCAGCAAAGCAAGGATGTTAAAGAGGTTATTGAAAAAAATAAATTTCCAACTCAATTTCTCTTCAAACATAAAGAATATCCTAAGAAAGAAAGGTGAATAAGGTGGGGTAAAAACTAATGATTGGCATACATTCATTAAGGTAATTATTTTGGTGTATATATTTGTACATTAGTGAAAACTCTTGTTAGTGTTTTTTTTTCTACTAATTTGGGAATAAATAATGATCGATCATTATTTTTGTTACAGTGTGTTCTACCTCTATCTCTCCTAGACAACTTTGACAAAAATGGAAAACAAGTTACATATGATCTTGGCAAATACATAAGGTAAGTGGCGATTTAAGTGCAAAGTGTAATTTGTTCAATAATTTGTAATACAACTTATATTTGACTACATGTGTTTTACTTGTCATCATGTACTATATAATTTTTTGTTCAAACCTATGATTTTCTTGCTTCCTTTGTAGATGGTTGTCATCTAAAGAAACCGATAAAGAAGATATAAAGTATTGGATGAAAAAAGTCCTCATCTAATGTGTGAAATGCAAAAGTATCTACTTGCGGATTTTTTCAATGCACAAGAACACTACCTCGTACACTAATTCAAGGAGATTGAAAATTGTGGATCTGTACACACAATATCAATGTGGATGGTTGAGAGGCACTTGAAATCACTAAAGGCTTTGGTCAAACAAAGATAATGTCCTAAGGGTTCTATGGTAGAGGGATTTATGGTATATCAAACCATGGTTTATATTCATCAATATAGTCCTGAAATAGGTATAAGTATTAATGTATTGGATCACATTTGGGATGTCAACTCCATGAAAATTTTTGAAGGGGAGCGCCTATTGGGGAAAGGTAGAATGAGGAAAGTGATATTTAAGTAGATAGTGGAGATTTATAGTACATTTGACTTTTTGTTTTTATGTATACCATACTTATTTAATTTTTAGTCTTCTTGCATAATTGATTGTTATGAAGTTATAACATGGTTATTAATTATATATATGTGAATTGTTTTATTTTAATACATCTGATTGAGAGTGGGATGGAATACATTTATACATTGTGAACAATCTTGATTTTATGATGGTATGGATTGGACGATGAAAATAAGCTAATAATGGTAGGTTATCATGGTATGGTGTGTCTACATTGATTAAAGAAGTTCAATGTAGTGGAGATACCAATATTACATAGAGGGAAATTGATTTAGCATATGGTTTAAAATATTATCAGCAACCATATTCATCCATACTACTTCATTTTTTTTACAATTATATTGATGCATATGGCATGTATTTTTCTTAATTTACAAAATTTACAAGTATAAATATGCCTATCAATTGACAATGCATTTTTTATGTGTTTGACATATTGCGGTTGAAACACCACAACAAAATGTGGTGTAATGGCCACAAATTTCGCATCAAAAGGTTGGATGAAAAGACGAAAACTTCTAAGAGTGGGATAATTGAGTATTTTAGGTTATCAATGTTTCCTCTAGAGGTGACAGAAATATAGAATTCTTTGACAATCGATACAATGGTATCTTCATGATATACTTTGGTATGACTTTAAATCCTTCAAATTTGTTGTGTTCAATGTCAAATGGTTCAGGCTACAAATCCACGAGCATGACCCTAATAGAACGATTATTGAGCATGTTGATGGATTCTCCATGGTTAATACAAGGAATGTTAAGCCAAGATCAGTATGTTATTCCAAGCCAATGCGAACATATATTTTACATAGAGGTTCCAAGTAAAGAAGGATGGTCATATGTTGTTAGATATGATCCAAGAGGAAGGAAGATAAATTATAATGTAGTGGAAGAAGATGAAATTGAAGAAGAAGATGATGTAGAGGAGCAAGGGATTCATGTTTTAGATGAAGACATCGAAAAATTTTAAGGATATGTTAATCGAGACAATTTTAATTTGGATGAAATAAATGAGATTAACTTTGTGTCGAACGAAGAACTTGAAGAAGTTGAACCAAATGTAAAAGAGCATGTTTTGGATGATGATATAGACAATGATGATGATGGTGTTGATATGGTGAATCCTTTGAACATGAATTGTGAATTGGATTATATAGATGATGAGTTGCATGGGGAAGAAGATTGATTATATCAAAATTTTGAAATGTACGAGGTATGTATTTATATGTTTTTAGTTGTTTTGTTCTCTTCCGTTCACGTTAAATTTTTATTTTCCTAGTTTTTATGTTTGATTGTTACTGTGTTTCTTTCAAATATATTATAGTATATAGATTGGGTATTGGGGAATTGAGAGTGATGTGAGGGGGGGAGGGGTGACATGTGCTTCCACATTCATGTGGTTAGCCTTATTCAAAAAAGAATATATTATTCTTAAAATGAAGAGAAGCTCATTTAGGTTTATACCATCATCTCCAATTTTAATTTTGGTTCATCTAATAATTTCCAAGGTTTTCCATTTACTAATTAGTGGAAATTACGCTTTGACCTTGCATAGAGTGACCTGTGAATGGGGAAAATGAAAAACTAAGTTCAGATGGCTAATTTGTAGAGTTCATAAATGACAAAACTAAGTTCAAATCAAAATGACATGAAAAAAATATTTTCAAATAATCTGCATCATCATCGTCGTCATCCTTTTCATCCTCATCATTATCGTCGTCATCATAATTGTCTTTTTCATCAACATCATTATGAAAATCATCATCATCATCACTCTCATAATCATCACCATATAATCACATATTTATCTTCATCACCATCATCATTTCAATTATCATCATCGTCATCGTTATCGTCATCATCATCATCATTAATGCCATCATCGTCATCTTTGTCCTCATGTTGAGCTTCTATAAATTGTAATATTACCATAATTGCTTTATAACCCTTATATATTATAGGTCAAAGCCAATAACCACTATAGATTAACCCTTTACTCCTCAACACTTATGGGCCCTAACTCTTAAATTGTTATACACATATAACTTATTTAGCCTTATAATATATCTTTTTTAAACCATATTAATTTTGATTTATAATGTATAAGACATGACCCTAAACCCTATACCCTATCATTATTATAACCCTAAATCCTTGTTACCTTTGATATACATTTCATCCAAAATCCAATCCATCCCTATGACCCTTATACCCTCAAATAGTAAGCCTTTTAACCTTTATAACCACTAACATGCCACCTCTTATAATCCCTTACACCTTAAACCATATAAACATAGAGTTTTATTCCATATAAAATGTAACTTAGACTAAGCTTGATGATCAATAAATTTTGATAAATATAATTCATAGTATATCCCCAAATATCTATAATCCTTAAACCTACAACCTGTCACCTTTAATCCCTATAAACTTATCCCATATAGCCTTTATCCATATTAATTGCTAACCCATAATTATTATAACCACTGAACACTAACACTCAACCTTAAAATCATATAACCCTTAACCTTAACTATTATAACCCCTTAACTATTACCTCATGAGATTTTATAATCATAACATTTAACATAGCCTCAAAAAATCATTTTTTTACACTTATATCCCTCGAAATACAACATCAATAACCTTAATTATCAACCATTAACCTTTGCATTCATTAACTATTTTACAACATCACACTTCTAATCTTAAATATTTAACTCTATACCATGTAATATGACCCTTAATACAAAAACTTGAAACACTTAGACTATGTATAATGATCCTTAACCCTAAACTATTGTCATCTCAGACCCCTATACCACTAATCCTTATAACCCAAGTCATTATAAATTATATCCCTTATAACCATTCTTATTGTAACCTTGATATTCGTTAACCCTTTGATTTGATCACTAAGCCATATAATGAAAACTATGAAACCCTTAATAATGTAACTTATATATTCCCTAGCCCTTATAGAACATATCTTTAAGCCCTAACCATTTTGGTTACAATGTCCTCTATCATAGATAATTATTGTAATTTTCACTTTGTAAGGCTTATTATCCCCATCATTACTAACTATAACCTACCTAACCACAATAAACTATATCTCTTATTTAGAAAAAATATATACCTTTAAATAGTATTACACCTATCACCATTGACTCTTGACCTATATAACCCATAACTAGTATAAACCTTAATTCTTGAGGATTATAAGGCTTAACGCCCCTACAATCTAATTGGACATATAACCTTAAGGTTCCTAGTCATCACATGATTCCATGATGTATATCCTAATATATCTAAACCATAACTCTTAATTCCTAATATCTTTAACTTTAACCCTCACATTCTTTTCCCTTATAACCATTCTTATTGTAACCTTGATATTCCTTAACCCTTTGAACTGATCACTAATCCATACAATGTAAAACTATGAAACTCTTTATCATGTAACTTATATAATCCCTACCCCTTATAGAACACATATTTAAGCCCCAACCATTTTGGTCACAACATCCTCTTTTAAAAGTAATTCTTGCTATTATCACTTTATACCCTTATTATACCCATCATTAATAACTATAACCTCCATAACCATAGTCAACTATATATTTTATTTACCAAGACAATATACCCCTAAATAGTATTACACCTATCACTACTAACTCTTGACTTATATAACCCATAACTAGTATAAACCTTAATTGTTGGGCATTATAAGCCTTAAGACCTCTGCAATCTAATTGAACATATAACCTTAAGTTTCCTAGTCATCACATGAATTAATGACATATATCCTAATATCTCTAAACCATAACTCTTAATTCCTAACACCTTTAATATATAACATATATAATATGTAATATATATTATATATGATATGTAATATATAGATATATTTTATTATGATATATATAATATATTATATATTAGGTATAATGCGCCATAGGCATTGTGGAGTAAGAGAATTCAAAAAACAGTAAGATCGGGGCACAAGGGCGTTCATCAAGTAAGGCACAAGGGAATTCAAGTAGTGGGAATGAGGGCATTCGAGCAAGTGGTGGTAGGTGGTGCACAAATATGGTGGTAAGCTAACTCCTTTAGGTTCTCCTTAAAGGATTTAAGAAAATATTTAGATCCTACAAGTCTAATATCACGGACCTACAATTCTTTGTTGCAATTTGGACTAGGCTGACAACATAAGTTTCTATTTGGATTTGATACACCATAATGTCTGCTAAAAAGGCTATTCTCATCACTACCAATAGAATAATGTCATATCACAAATATAAGCTCAAAACCCCAAGAGAAAACCCCTTAAATTCACAGTGAAATGCTTGCAAAACGAAAAAGGTTAGAAGAACACTCTTGAAAAATAGTTATGAAAAACAAGTCTATGCTTCAAACCCTTCAAGATTACAGTGTGGCCTGGAAAAAATTATTTCAAACCCCTTGAAAAATGTCACATGTATGAGCAAGGGTTTGCAAGCCTTTGAAGGCTTGCGACCTTGGGTAAATGTACACTTAGTCTATAAGTGAAGAGTGAAATGGATCCAACGAAAATTTTAAATGAAACCTTTGCAAAATTTATTGTAAACCAAGATATTTAAAGATAAAGAAATTCCAAGCTCAGATCTAGCATCCAAAACCTTTCAGCCCTAGGGCATGAGGCCATCAACAAATTATAACCAAAATATATTCACTTCCCCTTCAAAAACCTTCACTGTTAGACCTGGAAAGAAAAATTAGAAGAAGATATTTTATAGAAAAAACCATAGAGAAACCTAGGTTAATAAATTCTCGTTGAAATGTTTAACCAGATGGAAACCCAAATATACTTCCCATGAAACAAATTGAACTAAATATACTTTGTTTTGGTAATAGCGTTGATCCATTTATTCTTTTCATCAAATTGTACTTTCATAGTGCTATCCATAATTCATTAACACATTTTAATTGTTATCAAGAACATATACAGGGTTATATGATAATCCCATGAAGAGTTTGAAATGAGCTGGTGTAAATTTGAACTTTGCACTCTTAATATGTATATTTGAAGTCTTTGGACTTATCCACATATTGAGTTGGGGCTACAAAAAGTTAAGGAACCGTAAAGAATTTATACAATTCAATAAACAATAAGACCTTGCAGATGGTTTCAAACTCTTAAAAATGGAATGGAATCTCATACAAAGGGGTATATCAAATATATATGATGAGATACGAGCAACACTACATGCATGTTTTCTAGCCCATGACCATGATGATAAAGTAACAAAATTTTCCTTTTGTTCTGGAATGCGATGTCTCTCTTTAAAATATTGGTTCCGGTATGTGATGTTCAATTTGTTAAATTAGAATTAACTCAATCCTCAATGATACTTGGAATGAGAAAAACATTAAGTAGAACCCTAATTACAAAATCTAGAACCCTTATATATATGGACATGTGTGAATAACATGAAAAAAGCTGACAAGACACAATTTCTTTGGGAAATTACATGTATATTGATTATTTGAATTTGTTTTCTAATTGTGTCTAGAAATTATTTACATATATTATTGTTACACAGTGATAGATAAAGGATTGAACTATCACTTTAAAATACTAGCATGATAATTTGTTTTGTCTCAAGGAATCTTGTGTAAAGACCCGCAATAGTCTTTGAGAGCCAAAATTATGTCTCGCTACAACTATGTGCATGAGTTTGAAGGCATGATGTATGAGGTTGGAAATATAGTTGACTACCATAACTATAATTTTCTTTCCAGAGTGATCATTTGATATTGTGGTAGTTTTGCAAATGGATGACTCTATCCTATTTGATCGCTTGACTAATTGGAAACTTTGTGGGACATAAGCTCCAAAATAATATTGAATGTGAAATCTCTCAAGTATTTTCTCAAGGAGGTGTATGAGAACTACTTAAAGGATATTATCATGACTTTGCAGAGTGATACAACTAAAGATGTAGTAGAAATGTTGACTTGTTGAAAGAGTGGGTTGCAAAACCAGAGTCCAAAGAAATCAATCATGCTTCTTTTTTCTATAATATTTTAGAGTATCTATGTAGTACAGTCAAGTATTTGATATCTATGACAATTTTTCTCTAAATTTGAGCCATGAGACTGTCATATAGAGGTATTAAAATAGTAAATATTTTCCAATTAGTTTGAAATGCTTAGGGATACATTGACACTTATATCTTTCTCTAGATATTATTTTAGTGTGCTTGTTGTTTATTTTGGAGACTAATTAATCGATGAGTTTGATGTATAATGAAATATTCCATGACCTATTGCTTTGCATATCTAAAATTATCATAAAAGAACTCTTTAAATATGTGTCATACATAATTGTGATAGGGCAGGTCATTTCAAGAATTGGAATGCCATTCAAGATGCTCTAAGTTTTCACAAGGATTATTGATTGAATATAATCTGATTTGAATTTTACCATTGGATGTAAAAATGAGTGATGTTGACTACTCATACACTAGTAGAAGTAAATTATGGCGTAAAACCCTAAATTATTTTCCATTGACAAATAAAATACCATAGTTGTTGGCACTCTAAAATTTATTCACATCAAAGATGGAATAAGGATAACAAATAACAATGTTCTTCATCCCACAATTTAAGAAAATATTTGGCTGTGTTGCACCATACACGTGCATTTTTGTGTTATGTCCACATAAATTAATTTGGTTATGGAAACAATTACTCTTTGCAAGCTTAGTATGTATTTAGCACCTAAACATACAAACATGTCTAATCAATGTTTATATATATATATATATAAATATAATATATATATATTATAGATATATATATTATATATTATATATATATATATATATATATTATATAGTATATACTATATATATATATATATAAATATCTATATTATATACTATATATCTATATATATATAAATATATAAGTAATATAATAATATATTAATATTTAATTATATATGATAAATATATATATATAGATATATATATATAGAATATATATATATATAGAATATTATATATATACACTACAACCTTAGAAGGATTGTTAAACAAAACCCCTCTCCCAGGGGAAAACCTAGAAAATTCTCTTCTTCTAGAATCAACTTCAAAGGAGACTTCCAAGACCAAGATAATATCCCTACTTCCAATGAGATCCAAGTCAAAAAACACTTATTCAATATTTAATGCAAGATAATACTTCCAAGGAGGAACAAGACAATGTTTTTCAAGACAAGTGACTTTCAATATTCATGAACAAACTATCTTTCTATTAGATATTTTCAGTTCCGAGGTAACAACCTCAGACTTGTTGCATGAATGTGTTATAAAAGAAATATGTCAGAGAGAGGTATACATGAGTGTTCTTGCACATGTAGGCCTCCTTTCTCTTCAAAATTTATGGGATTCAAAAACCATCATCTTGTTAGTTCTCTTGGATGGAGATGGCTTGGGTTTTCTTCCATGCTTTGATTGTCCAAATCTATCTTTGATATATTAATTTGCATGTCTATTTGTATATTCATTTTCCTTTCTTTGAAATATAGAATATTTATTTTTCCATTGGGATTTAATAACCTCTAGCAAATCTGCAACAATTATCTATGTGCATGAGTTTTTCAGCATTATTGATTTGAGGCTTCTTGGATCCAAGGGTTCTCCGTCTCGTCTTGTTAGATATTTGTGATAATCAATCCAAAAAAGATCATTAAACATTTGTTGTTTAAACTATTAGACCACTACTAGTTGTTACAATATGACTGCGATACATGGGACTATTTACCATCTAGCATTGACCTCACTACCAACTATGGAAGTTGGAAAGAGTGCAATGGCATATCTAGTAGGGGATACTATGACTAGTCTAAAATAAAGATTTATTATTTTTTATTATAATGGAAAGGTAAACATTTCCATGGTGATATATCTTGTATAGTAATAGACTTTAGTAGGTAGGTTTGGCTGCTATGGTGAGGTTAGTTTCCCATATCCTACAATTTTATACCTGAGGAAACTCTAGAATGTTGGGTTGTGTTATATTCTTTCCACAACTAGCCCACATAGTTAATCGAAGGTTAGAGGGGGGAGGTCATAGGAGGTTTGAGGGGCACCTGTAACCCCACTTTATGGGGTTTGGGGCAGCGCCCCAGAAAATTTTGATTTTGGACCCTATGTTAGGTTTGGTGGACCCACCTATGGTTTTGTGCATGAATTTCGTACATGTTTTTGGACGCGATGGTTTTCAGTCCATGGTTTTGGACGCGATGGTTTTTCAGTCCATGGTATTGGATGCTTCGGCATGTATAAATATGTATTGTAACATTGAAAGGAACATAATGAAAAATCAAGCTGGTAGTCCCAGTTTTGGGATCCAGGGGAAAATCTCTATGTATATGTGTTTTATGTGTTATGCTGTTGCATTGTTTATTTTTTGTGTTTTAGAATTCGTATGCAGGTAATTTCTATACAGGGTTAAAACCTACATAGAAACCCTAGGTATTCGCATGTGTGAATAGTAGAAGACAAATTATGAACTTATGAAAGCTTGATGTATCTCTTAATAGGTTGAAGATCCATATTTATATAGCCTTTCCTAGAGGTTCCATTAGCCCTCTCTAGGCCGACTTTTCCTTGGCTGACCAACTTGGTCTTGGGAGCCTTCTAGACATTTCTAATTTCAAAATATTTTTTCTTTCCTCGATAAAAATGTCCAAAAGGGTCTTTTACAATATGACAAGGACTCTTGACTCATGAAAAGCCTTAGGAGAATTCAATGGATGCTTGACCTAATGAAAAAATGACTTCAACATGAAACCCATACTTTGCAAAAAACATTTTCTTTCTTATTTTAATAGATACATAAGAATTACACCATGACATGAGTTAAATAACATTAATTATGAAGACCGAAACTAGTTACATTCTTCAACATATCGAAGTATGTGGGTATTTTTTGGTAATGGAAGATTAAATGTTATCAGATTATGTTGAGTTCTCAAGTTATTGAGTGATTTCATTGGTTAGGATGAGTAGGTTCTCAATTTCTCAAGTTTTTAAATATTACCTTAATATTTTAAACACAGAGAACTTCCTTGTAACTCACTTGTACTATATAATGTTCTTTTTGTTTCATCAAGACATTTATCAACATCCCTTAAGACAATCGCTAAAAAAATTTCTCATTTGATGGAGTATTATAGGACATTCAGCCAAACAGGCATTTGTGATATCTATCTTCATCGAGTGACGAAAGTTTAGGTAGGATAGAATAAATTGACCAAACATATGCTACATCGTCTAGTAGGTGAAGATCAACTAGAGGTGAAAAGAATAGAAGAAAAATCCATAGATGGGTGGCATATTTTTTCACTAATGGGGGGTCATTTTCTTATGATAAGGAGAGCATAGGTGACATTGAGGTTCCCTTGAAGTAAAAGAATATAGTGAAACAATGGGCAGCCAAGGATATTCCTAAAAGAAACACTAATTTTTCTGTCAATGAAAGCATAAAATGCATTTCCCCATTGTCATTACATGGTTTGGGGCTATTTTCCATGGATGGCGTAAAGCCATGTTATGACAGATTAATTGAATTGATGGAGTACGTTGGACCTTGTTACATCTACAATGATTAGGTATGACTAGTCTAATATACCAAAAGTATACAAATATATGACTTGGTCGTAAATTATATACAACTAAAATACAATGATCAAATAAAGGCACAACTATGTATATTGATGGAAGGCCAAAAGAAATAGGGAATATTGCAGGGTTTATAAGTAGTACATGGCTCGTCACCACAAATAAGTAACCCAATTTCATATTCGAGGGGCATGAAGGAAACCTTGTATTTATATGTGCTATAAAATCAATAGCTACAGAGGAAGAGTTGCTCATTGATTACAATTTGAATTAAATAGACACAAACTTTGCTATTATGGAGGTGTTATGTATTCTATTTTACCCAACTTGTAAGCAATGTTTATTATATGTTATGATTGTCATTTACTACAATATATCATCAGACAGCTTGTAAGTTAAGGAAACCTTTTAATATGTCATCGTTATAATTTTGTGGTAGGTTGATCAAGGGCAAAGGGCACCAACTTCACATTAAGTAAGCATCAATGTAATTGTACATAAGATAATATAACCACGAGATTCATTCTAGTGAGAAAGTCTTAAATTTTATCCATTCTAGAGTAAGTCAAATTCATCCTTTTAGGCATCATATAACTAAATGAAAGATTCATTATGCATATGACCAACCTTCATTATAGTATTATATGAATCATATCTAAAGGTTACTTTAAACGTGCATTCTTAATCTTTCACACAATCATCTAATTATTTATATTCTACAATGAGCTTGCAACTTGACCAAATGAATTCTTTCATCCTTTTCAAAGTATTGTTTCATACAATATGAATATATATTGATCCATTCATAATGGCTCTTCCAAGAGCCTTCCAAGATGATGATTCTTTTTTTTTGTAAGTAATACTATTCTATTGATATGAAACAAAATAAAAATACAACGAGGCGTCGGCCTTTGCGGTGCTGAACAGAGTTTTGTCAAAAAATATCACAAACCTAAATGCGACTGCCTCATCGAGGAGAAACTAGTCCGTGAGGACATAAGAAAAGACCCACGTAGGGGTCTCGAGTTTTAACATCAAAAAGCCCACACAAAGGACCTAGATTGAAAGCTAGCAAACCAAGCTAGAAGGAATGTTTAAAAAACAAAACATAGCATAAAACCTCAGACAACAGCATATGAAACCTCTAGCGAGCGGCAAGGCGACACCTGGCAACCCAGTCATCAATTAGGATGGACCCCCTGGAAGTTGTCTGTAGTGGGTTCTTCAACAATTCAACATGCATACTCGTACCAATCCTTCTCCTTTGCTGATGTGCTGCACGATATGCCACGAAATGCTTGAGTGCCAGTAGAGCTACCCTCTGTTGCATGTTTGCCTGACGTGTTTCCCTAGATGACACCAATTGCCTTCGTGCCTCATGCTCTGCCATTGGTGGCATGCTGGCTACCAACCAGCTCCTCGCCATGCGGGGTGGCAGAATTCTCAACCATCTGTTGCTTTCCTGGATGTCGGGCATTCATGTTCCACTGAGCGGCCCTCTGCTGCTCGTTGTTGTTTCTTGTCTGAGCTTCCTGCAGGTTAATTTCCTCAGTGAAGGTTATGGTAACAGTGGCTATGATGACAGACTAAGGTAGAGAACTATGGAAGTAGAATTGAGTAGTATGGTGAGAGTGATGAGGGGGAAGGGGAAAATTGGCAGTATGGGCGGCAACATTCATTCTATGGTCACCATGGATCTGAGACTCCCCTCTACCACTGCGTGTGTCTCGGTATCTACTGGATAAGGTGCCATGGGAATGAGTAATGGATGGGGAAGAGGAGGGAGAAGCAGGTTCAGGATTGGGCGTGGCGGGGGGACGAATGCTTCCACCATGATTTCCCCCTCTTCTGCTGCACATGCAGTGTCGAATGTATGCCATGATTGTATTAATCTCAGAGCTAACAATTGGGGAAGCATAGGAATTTCTGGGATTGGAATGGCTATTTATAGGGAAAATAGAGGGGTTCTGGGTGTAATTCAACTTACAAGGCGTCGTTGGTACCCATTTCCCACATCCACGCAGCTGAGAAACAAACATCGTCTACCAATGATGGTGCGAGAGCTCGGCTCCGCAGCCTGAGGAGGGCAAGAGCAGTTTATCAGGGGAGGAAAGAATGAATTATGGTCTGTGGAGGCCATATCCTTATGCTCGCTGAAAATTTCTTGACTTGAGCACCATAATAATGGTGCCTGCAAGTCGCCAGGAATTTTCCATAAATTGGCTTGGGAGGGGACGTCGGTGGCCATGTGGCCAAGCCGCTTGTCGTCCTTCAATCTAATCGCCATTAATTGCATCATGATCACTCGCATCTGGGTCCAAGATGATGATTCTTATAGGATCACGATGATCCATATTAGCAAAATGATTTCCCATAACATAATGTTAGACAATGTATGGATGAATATTTTTGCAAAATGGTCCCCAAGCTTTTTATTCTTAAAATACTAGATGATTTCAAGCAACTCAACCAAGTAGTTTAGACATATGTTAGTAGTGGTTTTCTTATTAACGTAATGATGATTAATTGTGGATGAATTGCTTGAATGTTTTTAATGTGTCATAATGAACTTCCAAGATATCATAATATTTACAAGAAAGTACTTAACTAGCTAAAGTTCCCCTCTTATGTAAAAAATGTGTTGGATGTGGAGCCTGATTATCCTCCTGATTTTTTTTATTTTTATTTTTAGCCACATTGGATCCCTGTTTCTAACGGAGTGTCAATGCCACCCATTTATTCCCTATCAGGGGGGAGCGACGATAACTTTTATGAGCCCCAACCCCCTGGTGGTGGTTTGGGGGAAACACCCCCAAAGCTAAAAATAGATGAAAAGTTGCCTTGTAAAATATTTTAATTTCATAGTCAATCTGGGTCATTCAATAGGCGGATGATATGACGATAGAAATTATGTTAATTTAGCGTTTTTAGCCCTATAAGAAAACCCTTAGTTTATATGAGGGAATTCTATTGCGACTATGTATTATTATTTCTTAAAGAGAAAGAGAGAGGAGATTGTGTGAGAGTGAAGAGGAAATTAGAACGGATGTATTGTAGGTTGTATCTCTTCATTTTTCTAGATAATATAATAGGAAGTGTTGGGTGTTTCTCCATAGACGTAGCCCAAGTTGGGTGAACGATGTATATCTATGTCACTCTTGTTTTATGCATTTTTGTATTTGTGTTTCCGCAATATTTTGTGTATTTCATTGCTTCGTAAATTAATTTCTAACCAAACAATTTTTTATTTTTTTAAAATTTTTTTTTAATTAATTAATTAATTTTTATTTATTTATTTATTTGATCTAAAATGTTTCATCAAATTCAAATCTTTGAATGTTTATAGTTGAGGATGGTGGAAAAGAATTACAAATTACACTTATTTGATCAACAGGGTGACAAGGGGAAGGAACCATCCTTAGATTATTCCATACATGTTCTTGAGGAAGTGCTTAGTGAAGAAGCAATTTTTTGGTCCACCATTTTGATCCAAACAATAAGGAAGCTTCAAATGAAATTAAACAAGAAACTCAGTTCTTTAATTCTGATTAAGCCATAGACGAATGATATAAAAGGTCAAATCAAAACCGTGGTGGGCCAAATTCATCATTATGGGGTAAGAAACTCATTTAATTATCCCATTTATTTATTTATGATTTTAATTATCTCATCCTTTATAAAAAAAATCTTTATTTTACAGGAGTTTTTGAGGGAGTACAATCCTCATGGTGTGACTATGGGGGGTGATGTTGGTAGCAGCGTTAATGCTCCGACTACGAGTGATGCATCAATCACTGAGCCCGACACACTCGTTGAACCACACATGCCGGGATCTACACTCCCTTAAAAACATATGTCAGGATATGCACATGAAGTTGTGGATATAAAGTGTGATCCCATTGCAGATTTTGAAGCAAGCTTTCCTAGATCTTCTCGTGTTACTAGCATGAGAACACTACCAATTACGTTTTTGGTAGATGATGACCATGTCCCCATGAAATTAGAGAATCGTCCAGGTATTTAAGAAGTGCCTTAAATATTAAGTACAATCTAATTGAAATTTATGTATAGTCTGTGATTATTTTAAACTAATGATAATATCATTTTGCAAAAATGATGTATTCTATAGGCACTTGTATGACCTAAAATTGGAACTCTTTGTGCCCACCATTCACAAAAGCTAGAAATTCCAAATTTCTAATTTTAATGGTCAACTTATGAACAACATGGTTGGTCTGTTCGGTGAGGGTACCTTCAACAAAACTGGAGTTACATCCAAGGTAGGCTTACATTTATAACATATGTAGGATTAGTATAGGGTTCATTTGGAAAAGAATAGGTCATATGAGCACCATCCAATGATTCCATAGAGGGAGTCGAAAGTTGTCGTGGAAAATTCAAATGAGAAGGCACTTTGAAAAGAAGGGAAGACACCACCCGGACCAAGAAGGTATGAAGCAATTTTAATAATGTAATTATGATGCTTTATCATCATTGCGACATCTAATTAAGTTTTTCAATATTTTCAATATAGGCTCCCATTTACATCTAAAGCTACAAAGGATAGAATAGATAAACATGGGCAACATCATATTATCCCAGGTGGTTACTCAAAACTAGCCTAAAAAATTGTAAGTATAAAAAAAAATTGCATCCAAATTATAAATTCTTAACAATTTTAATTTGATGTCATAGAAGAAGAAAAATTCATTTTCTCATGCAAAATTACATGGATCACAATTCAAAGAGGCTCCCACGAAGGAATACCTCAAGCTTTTTTTCAAGCACGATTATCAAGTTGTGGTTAAACGTAGGACAAGCTTGGGGTCTACACAGCCTTTCAACACTGAACTTGACACTCAGGTAAATAAAAGAAACAAAGAGAATTTATAAATTATTACTTGTATAGTCTATTATGGTTATTATTGTTGGCCATAAATTAATGTTCTCGATTCTAAAAAGCATGAAAGCAATGTAGATACAACACATGAGCCTAGTGATGATGGAGTGCCTCTTGAAACTGATGTTCAACTCAGTACTAAAGGTATTTCATGTGTTATAAAAAAAAATTAGTATGGATTATAATTATAAATCTTTAAATGCAAATAGTGTATCAATTAAAACCTTTCTCGTTTCTACTCCAGAGCATGTACATGATGAGGCCAGAAAAGAGGAGGAACATATGGCCACGTCTGAAAGTACTTTGCATCCCTCCACTATCGAAGCAGGTAAACAAAATTCTACTAATGTTTTTATTAATAAAACACTTGTAATAATAATAACTATAAAAATGAATGTAACATTTATTTATTACAATTGATTCTCTTCCCCCCTTGGAGCATCATAGACATATGACCAAGTCGGGAGCAAGGCATACGGATCCCATAACAGCTGAAGGGAAAGTTGACATCCTTGTGAAATACTTAAAAAGGAGAAGAGGTTGAATAGTAAATGATTGTACTTGTTTATTTAGAGCTCGACTTTTTTAGCACCACATTTTTCACTGATAGTTGAATGCCTCATGGCATATGCGTATGTAACTTTTTACTATCTTAATAAAAAGTTGTGATTTTTCCATTGGAAAAAATTAGAACAACCTTGTTTCATATATGTAAAGATATTTTTTGTGATGAAATTTATTGATATGAAATATTTTGTGGATGTACGAATGAATTAATGTTTTCTGTTTGTTTCTCTATATATCTTAATGTCTTGCTTTCAACTATTTCAACTATTTAATCTTGTCAACATCAATCCATCCTTCCCAGACTTTTAGCTAATCAAAACTTCCTCAAGAAATTGATTCCTTTTACCTTCAGGTTATATTCTCGTACTACTACTAAAGGTAAGCACATCTTGACTTCATAGTTGCCTATCATTGAGCTTCCCTCAATATTTTCCATATAGTTGAATTTTATTCAACTCATCATTAAATCCTACAACATTTTTCCAAGTAGAAAAATAATGTGTTAACGAGATAACCAATAAAAATATTAACATTAGACTTACCCCATCATGACAACTTTCTCATCAACATTCTCGTGATCCATCTCCACTCCAATATTCATTCTTGCATCAGAGTGCCCAAGGATTGAACTTTATTACCAAGTTACCATTTTCTTTTGATGTTGATTCAAGAAAGTTTTAGCATTTTAGCCATTCTATAGTAAGCCAAATTCATCATTTTAGCCATCAAATGAAATAATCATCATGCATAATTCAAGACCAACCATTTCTTATAGGATTCTGTGTATATTAATCCTATCCAAAAGTGATTTAAACATGCATCCAATCTTTTATATAATCATCTAGCTATATGTCCTTGACCATTGTCCTACATCAAATGAGCCTGCAACTTGACTAACTACATTCCTTCATCCTTCAAGAGTATTATTTCCATACTATATGGAATGTATACTAATATTGTCATAATGCTTCTTCCAAGAGTCTTCCAAAGTGATGACTCTTATAAGATCATGATGATCCACTTTAGGCACAAAATGATTTCTTCTAACATAATGTTAGACATTGTATGGATGAACACTTATGCAAGATGGTCCTCAAGGCTTCTTATTCTTGAAAGACTAGATGATTTCTATGAAGCAACTCAAACAAGTAGATTCTAGATATACTACATGCATCTTTCTGTGTTTCCATACAAAAACAAGTCTATGGGAGTGTCTATGGAACCTTGGATGTTGGCACAGTGAGTTATGAGAGTGTCCATGGCTTGAGGGTTAGATCAAGTTGTATTAGTCCCAATACGCTCACACAAAGTGGTCCTAAGTGTGTCCTGGATGTCATAGACACTTTCACAATAGCGTTATGAGAGCAACCAGGGCTTGAAGCAGGTATGAGTATGCTTTACCTCGTACGCCATCATCTAGTTCACTTGGGAGCATGTAGATATGTTTCAGACAGAGTCATCCAGTTATGCAAAAAGCATTTAGATCTGATCTAGACGCTTACACAACTCCTCCTCCCTACGTCTGGGACTCATGGATGATATTTCTCTATTCTGAAGTTTTTGCTCAGTGTTCAGTAATGTTCGAAACAGTGATAGTAGCACTCAACAATTTTCTACAGTCAGTGACAACATATTATAATCATCATAATTAGGGTTTTGTTTTCAAACATGATTAGATCTGATTCATGAATATCATAGTTGTTTAACTGCATAGATAAATTTATGGACCATTGTACTCTCTTTTGCTATATCATTTTATGACGATCTAAGAAGAAGAATATTTTCAAGGGTTTCCCCATAGTGGTTTTTCCCCTGGTCTCAAACCAATCCTGGCATCTCTATGTGTATGCATGCTTTTATTTTAATGTTCCTTTATATTCCGTTGCATTGATGATAATGATGATGTTTTTATTTCTATATAATTGCATATGATGATGGATACTGGTGTATATATGAATAATGTAAGGATGATATGGGGTGAACTTAATGTATTAATGATGAAATGAAATTATCAAATCAAAGAACAATGTAGCCCTATGAAAAAATAACATGGTATCGGAGTTGGGTTGAAGAAAAGCCATGGAGATCACAATGATGATGACACATTTGATGGATGCAAGATGAGGATGGTGGAGACCTAAAACAATTATAGGGTTTTCTGAAACCCTTGGAAAATTGATTATTATGGTTTGATGGATTCTATGAGGTTAGGGTTGGAAAGAAAACCCTGGTTTATGAAAATAATATGAGATATGGAACCTAATCGATCAATGTGAAGATGCTCAAGCACTTGACAAAGATTTGATAAATCCCTAGATTGGATAATAATTAATGGATCTAGTTGGATAATTGAAGGCAACATTGGTATATGGACCATGGACATTGATGGCTCTTGAAGATTAGTTCAAGAGGGAGAGAATCACATCTCATTAAAGATAAGTATTTCTTGACTTATGATGTCTCCTACTTGTGTCTAGATTTATATATATGATTATTATGTTTATTGATTATACTCCTTGCATATGTATTTGAGAATATGGATATTTCTAACCTCCTTGATGAGATGTGATAAGTAGATCCCTCTTGAGGATCATTTGAGATGCATGAAGGATGGCTAGATTTGGAAAGAGGTAAATAGGTACTTTATGAAAAGGTGACACGCACTACAAGCTACCTCTGAAAAGGTGCACAAGTATTTGAATACGAAAAGTATCCTTCGTATGTTGTATTTTAACTTTAACATTAGATGGCTTGGTAAGCTCTAAGGTATGATGATAATGTATCTTTCTTTGATGGCTCATACATGCATATGAAAACGACTTGGATCTATGTTTCCTATGATGAAATGATGCACTTGGTGTTGAACACTTTGATCTTCTTGAATTATATGAGGTTATCTAATGTTGATACGTTGATACACTTGATGATTGGCTAACATCCATCCATTGAACATATTGATCCTATAAAGAAGGCTAACACCTTGGCTATAGTAGATGATACTCTTGATACTTGTCATGTATGGGTCACGTTGGATTTCACAAAGAAGGATAACACATTGACTCCTATACATGGGTGTGTTGGTAATGCTTGTGATAAGCATGAAGAAAGCATATGGAAAGAGAGATTGACACTCTCATTGTTTTGATGAAGTTTTATTGAATGACCTTAGTTGATCTTATTAATAATGAAGAGTATGCTAACCTTGGTGTTAGAAGTATAAGTGTAATATTAATATCTATATCTCTTATTAACTATGGTCATGTATTGATGTGATGAGTAGCTATGGCATATCTGATCATCCTAACTTGATGGAGTGACACAGGGTTTCCCCTGCACATACCCACAGTATGCCTGCTCATGCATAAATACATTTCCTAGGAATTTCTTTGACCCACTAGGTCAAAACTTAAAATCTAAAGATGGTTAAGGCCCCCTTTTTATAGTTCCATTGTGTTAGTGTCAGTCTTTCCAGCCTTCCTCCAATGATCAAATATGCTCTTACAAAGTGATTTTGAAGTGTCAAGGTCAAAATTTGTCATTTCAGCGAGTCTTCAAGCAAAATTTGGTCACTAGGCATTAGGTCTAGGGTTTGCTCTCACTCTTTTCAAAATTGACCAAATGCCAACCTATGTCACTATTCAGCTGAGCCTATCATCATTCAGAGGGTTGTCATCATCATGTCAAGTTCCATAGGGTCATTTTACAACTTATCCATGCTTCAGTTGTGCCTAGGCAAGGTTCATTTCCCTCTCCTAGGGTTTTGAAGGCAATTTCTCTTGGACGGTCAGATCAATGGAAAAACTTGTTTCCTGATGTTCATACACCTTCCCCTATCCTTAATACACCTTATCAAGCACTTCCCAACACTCAGATACCCCAAAATCCTCATTTTTGCACAAACCCTAGTTTCTTGCTACAACTTGGCAATTTTCTAGGTTGGGCCTGTGTTTTGCCCTTTTGGAACCCTTCCCCTGAATCAATCTATGAGATTCCACTTTCCCCTGCTTCCTAACATCCCTCCCTACTCCCAAAAATTTCCTCAAGAATTTAGAAGCCCCTTATCCCCTTCATTTCGCTTCATTTCGACCAAAACCCTTGTTCCACACATCGGGATAAGTTTCACTAAAATGATGTTTTTGAGAAATCAAAGATGATTTTTTCAAAACTGAGAGATTTTTTTTTCCACAACATGCCAAGGAAGAAAAACCTCCTTCACTTTGTGCACAGGTGCCATGGGTTTAAAGAAATGTCAAAAATACCGGCGAGAACGAAGGTGCTCCAAGGATGGTTGGCCAAAGCACAAAAACGAAGGAAAACGCCCGATCCACTCCAAATTTTGGCCAAAGCCTCTTTGAATGAGCATGGTACTTTATTGGGGACTCACAACACAAATTTCAAAAAAATTTGAGCATTTTGGGTCATTTTTGGTATTTTTTGGCAATTTACGGGTTTTTGCTCATTAACGCATCTCACCCCCGGTGAGACGCGTCGTCCCGGCAACTCCATTTGACAAAAACTCAGCATTTCCAGATTTTTCATGCAACGTTACATATGCACATGGATGAACTTGAGATTTTGTGAAGCTTTGGGCCTCCATAAAGTCAAAAAACATGCAAAATTTGACTTTCTGCCACTTTTTTGAACTGCAGAAAGCTGTCTTGGGAGAATTGAGTTTTGATAGGGCAAATGAACTCCAAATCCAGAAATTCCAGTTGGGTTGGAAAGTAGACTCACGGACCTTTCCAACAAGCTTACTCTTGCCCAATTTGGCCACATAAAACTGCTCCAAACATGGCTCCAAATGTGCGTGACATGTCAGGCAGGGGGGCGCGACATGTTGGGCAGTTTTCACAGGAAATTCATCTACAGCTCAGGAATTCACCCAGTTTTGACCAGTTTTGACTTGAGATGGGATTTTTCACCCTCTTTGATGTAATTAATGTATTTTCATGTTTCCATGACACTTATTTACCTATTCTAGAAGATTCATGCATGAAATAGCAAACATTTAATGAATGGATTAGTTTCCTAGTTTATAGAGGCAAGTTGTTTTGACTGCCTAGTTGTTAGTGCTAAGTTTAGAAGTGGTTGAAACAACTCCTAGAAGGATGAGCTCGACCTCTAGAGGCAGGGAAAGAGGTTAGATCATCTATATTATGTACTTTCATACTCATTTTCATGGTTGGACTCTTGAGGGAGAAGCTATCATTGTATTATTTCACTCTGCAATTTTTGGTTAAGGAAGACCAGGGTTTTGCAGTCCTCTTTGGGATTCTTGTGGACTCATGTGTTGATAGTGTGTTTCTCAATGTTCTTGTAAGATTTTTTATGTGATTCATTTCCTTTCTTTACTTCTGCACATTAAACAAATGAAGTGTTAAAGTAAGAATTCATGCTTGCCATGCTCTGCTTTTAAGTTTGTTTAATTTCAATGTTTTCTACTGTTTAAGGAGAATTCAAAGTTATTGTTTTCTCTCCTTAGCTCCTCACCTGTCATTCCTGACCATCCACTTCAGTTAAAGGCATCAATACTGTCTCCTACCTCGCCCCAAAGAACCCCCTGCAAAAACTGTGTCCAATCCCCGCACCCAAAATTGCTATCCCCTCAATTTTCCACCAAAAACCCAAAAACCCCTAAATCAATCTTTCTGATCAGTTTACTAGCCTAATATCAGTGTTACCTTATTGGTCATCTCATCTATTGGCGATTTTACGAGATAGACCAGAGAGAACCTTCTCCTGCCCCGTAGGGCTAGCTACGAGGCTAAATGGTTTGATGTAGCCTTGAGGTTTACCTTTCTCAGCCTGAGGTGAAATTTCAAGCGCTAACATAGTGGCGACCATACTGGGGAGAACATTCGACTTGTTGATTTTCTTGTACCAGTACATGCAATCAAGGTGCAGATCTGATGCTGATGGTGGACAGCACTCAGATACATATACAGGCTGAACTATTCACCCGGCGACTCCAATTCGATACGGACATTCCAGTGCTTGTTGATTCATTCATGCAATGGTAGGGTATACCCTATGTGAAGCAATAGAAGAAATAAGAAATTTGTTAGCAAATACTGAATTTGATGAAGATGTTTTCAGTGCCTTGCTTCAATGGTTCAAATCTTTAAAGTTCTTCAAAACTGAATTTTGCGAGCTAATTGTTGAAAGAATTGAAGAGGAGATTCAATGGTTAGATGAGCAGATCCAGTCATATGATTTCCAAGATCCTAAAAAGTTTTTGGAAATCCTTCCTCCATCGAAACAAGAAATCATAGACTTGCCTATAGAGGTTTACATTGACAATGTGCAACTGGAAGTATGCATTGCAGAGTTGGGGCAGCCAACAGAGTCCGGCTTCCGCGATCCAATGGCAACTTACATGGACATGTTTTTCAGTTTGATTGACAGATCAGGCTGTCTTTTCCATGACCAGGCTTGTTACGTGCATGAAGGGTTGCCAACAATTACATCTGTGTCCTCGTGGAAGCATTCTCAAGGGACATCATTCTCAGGTTTACTTGAATGGCTAATGATCTATTGTTTGTACAATAGATTAGAGTAGATTTTGTAAATAAATAAGAAGCCATAAGGGCAGCATCTTGTTTTAGTTTTCCTGAATATTGTTAAGTCGTTTTTCAGTCATTTCAGTCTTGAGATCAAATCAGTTTGAGTTCAGTTTCAGTTTGAAAATGAGTCTAGAGTTTTGCTGAAATAATGACTCCATTGCCCAATGATTGAAAAGCATTGGTCTTCTCTCCCAGAGGTCTGAGGTTCTTGGCACCTCCAAGGAGCTACCATCCCCATTGGAGCCAATTTTAGTGTCAGTCTTTCCAGCCTTCCTCCAGTGATCAAATATGCTCTTACAAAGTGATTTTGAAGTGTCAAGGTCAAATTTTGTCATTTCAGCGAGTCTTCAAGCAAAATTTGGTCACTAGGCATTAGGTCTAGGGTTTGCTCTCACTCTTTTCAAAGTTACCCAAATGCCAATCTATGTCACTATTCAGCTGAGTCTATCATCATTCAGAGGGTTTTCATCATCATGTCAAGTTCCATAGGGTCATTTTACAGCTTATCCATGCTTCAGTTGTGCCTAGGCAAGGTTCATTTCCCTCTCCTAGGGTTTTGAAGGCAATTTCTCTTGGACGGTCAAATCAATGGAAAAACTTGTTTCCTGATGTTCATACACCTTCCCCTATCCTTAATATACCTTTTCAAGCACTTCCCAACACTCAGATCCCCCAAAATCCTCATTTTTGCACAAACCCTAGTTTCTTGCTACAACCTGGCAATTTTCTAGGTTGGGCCTGTGTTTTGCCCTTTTGGACCCCTTCCCCTTAATCAATCTCTGAGATTCCACTTTCCTCTACTTCCTAACATCCCTCCCTACTACCAAAAATTTCCTCAAGAATTTAGAAGCCCCTTATCCCCTTCATTTCGCTTCATTTCGACCAAAACCCTTGTTCCACACATCGGGATAAGTTTCACTAAAATGATGTTTTTGAGCAATCAAAGATGCGTTTTTCAAAACTGAGAGAGGTTTTTGTCCACAACATTCCAAAGAAGAGAAACCTCCTTCACTTTTTGTACAGGTGCCATGGTTTTAAAGAAATGTCAAAAATACCGGCGAGAACGAAGGTGCTCCAAGGACGGTTGGCCAAAGCACAAAAACGAAGGAAAACGCCCGATCCACTCCAAATTTTTGCCAAATCCTCTTTTAATGAGCATGGTACTTTATTGGGGACTCACAGCACAAATTTGAAAAATTTTTGAGCATTTTGGGTCATTTTTGGTATTTTTTGGCAATTTACAGGTTTTTGCTCATTAACGCGTCTCACCCCCGGTGAGACGCGTCGTCCCGGCAACTCCATTTGACAAAAAATCAGCATTTCCAGATTTTTCATGCAAAGTTACATATGCACATGGATGGACTTGAGATTTTGTGAAGTTTTGGGCCTCCAAAAAGTCAAAAAACATGCAAAATTTGACTTTCTGCCACTTTTTTGAACTACAGAAAGCTGTCTTGAGAGAATTGAGTTTTGACAGGGAAAATGAACTCCAAATCCAGAAAATCCAGTTGGGTTGGAAAGTAGACTCACAGAAATTTCCAAAAAACCTACTCTTGCCCAATTTGGCCACCTACAAGTGCTCCAAACATGGCTCCAAAGGTGCGCAACATGTCAGGCAGGGGGCGCGACATGTTGGGCAATTTTCACAGGAAATTCATCTATAGTTCAGGAATTCGCCCAGTTTTGACCAGTTTTGACTTGAGATGGGATTTTTCACCCTCTTTGATGTAATTAATGTATTTTCATGTTTCCATGACACTTATTTACCTATTCTAGAAGATTCATGCATGAAATAGCAAACATTTAATGAATGGATTGTTTTCCTAGTTTATAGAGGCAAGTTGTTTTGACTGCCTAGTTGTTAGTGCTAAGTTTAGAAGTGGTTGAAACAACTCCTAGAAATATGAGCTCAACCCCTAGAGGCAGGAAAAGAGGTTAGATCATCTATATTATGTACTTTCATACTCATTTTCATGGTTGGACTCTTGAGGGAGAAGCTATCATTGTATTATTTCACTCTCTGCAATTTTTGGCTAAGGAAGACCAGGGTTTTGCAGTCCTCTTTGGGATTCTTGTGGACTCATGTGTTGATGGTGTGTTTCTCAATGTTCTTGTAAGCTTTTTTATGTGATTCATTTCCTTTCGTTACTTCTGCACATTAAACAAATGAAGTGTTAAAGTAAGAATTCATGCTTGCCATGCTCTGCTTTTAAGTTTGTTTAATTTCAATGTTTTCTACTGTTTAAGGAGAATTCAAAGTTATTGTTTGCTCTCCTTAGCTCCTCACCTGTCATTCCTGACCATCCACTTTAGTTAAAGGCATCACTACTATCTCCTACCTCGCCCCAAAGAATCCCCTGCAGAAACTGTGTCCAATCCCCGCACCCAAAATTGCCATCCCCTCAATTTGCCACCAAAAACCCAAAAACCCCTAAATCAATCTTTCTGATCAGTCTACTAGCCTAATATCAGTGTTACCTTATTGTTCATCTCATCTATTGGTGATTTTACAAGATAGACCGGAGAGAGCCTTCTCCTACCCCGTAGGGCTAGCTACGAGGCTAAATGGTTTGATGTAGCCTTGAGGTTTACCTTTCTCAGCCTGAGGTGAAATTTCAAGCGCTAACATACTGGCAACCATACTGGGGAGAACATTCGACTTGTTGATTGTCTTGTCCCAGTACATGCAATCAAGGTGCAGATCTGATGCTGATGGTGGACAACACTCAGATACATATACAGGCTGAACTATTCACCCGGCGACTCCAATTCGATCCAGACATTCCAGAGCTTGTTGATTCATTCATGCAATGGTAGGGTATACCCTGTGTGAAGCAGTAGAAGAAATAAGAAATTTGTTAGCAAATACTGAATTTGATGAAGATGTTTTCAGTGCCTTGCTTCAATGGTTCAAATCTTTAAAGTTCTTCAAAACTGAATTTTGCGAGCTAATTGTTAAAAGAATTGAAGAGGAGATTCAATGGTTAGATGAGCAGATCCAGTCATATGATTTCCAAGATCCTAAAAAGTTTTTGGAAATCCTTCCTCCATCGAAACAAGAAATCATAGACTTGCCTATAGAGGTTTACATTGACAATGTGCAGCTGGAAGTATGCATTGCAGAGTTGGGGCAGCCAACAGAGTCCGGCTTCCGCGATCCAATGGCAACTTACATGGACATGTTTTTCAGTTTGATTGATAGATCAGGCTGTCTTTTCCGTGACCAGGCTTGTTACGTGCATGAAGGGCTACCAACAATTACATCTGTGTCCTCGTGGAAGCATTCTCAAGCGACATCATTCTCAGGTTTACTTGAATGGCTAATATGGCATTTTAGTATTACCTGATCTATTGTTTGTACAGTAGATTAGAGTAGATTTTGTAAATAAATAAGCAGCCATAAGGGCAGCATCTTGTTTTAGTTTGCTTGAAGATTGTTAAGTCGTTTTTCAGTCATTTCAGTCTTGAGATCAAATCAGTTTGAGTTCAGTTTCAGTTTGAAAATGAGTCTAGAGTTTTTCCGAAATAATGACTCCATTGCCCAATGATTGAAAAGCACTGGTCTTCTCTCCCAGAGGTCTGAGGTTCTTGGCACCTCCAAGGAGCTACCATCCCCATTGGAGCCAATGTTAGTGTCAGT